>JAOBAY020050794.1:0-13354 GCA_025331085.2 Zoanthus sociatus
GGTTCGGAAAGCTCTTGAAATTTAATAAAACAATTATTCCATTCGCGCTTGTTGGATATGAGATGATTATAGCCAACGAGGCGCGTAGCGCCGAGTTGGCTATTTACCATCTCATATCTAACGCGCGCTCTTGGAATAATTGTTAATTTTTTTTTCTTTTACATAATTTTCATGGAGTCGCCAACTTGCACTGGAATTGCTCTGAAAGTGACTTACGGAGTTTCTTTTTACTTTAAATTATTTAAACAGTGTGAAAACAAGGAACTTCATTGTAGTAGTGAATATAATAAGCAAGGGAGGAGAGATAAGCGACCGAAAAGTTTGGCGAGGGTAAAAAATATGGCAAGAAATAGTGCGAGAAGAAATTCAACAGCCCGTTTCAGTCCAACTCTAAGTGAACCGAGGAATGTGTGAAATTCCAGCACGTGTCAGCACACATCATCATATCTTAAAAACAGCTTCCTGACCAAAACAAATCCTCTTGCGAGTTGTTATGTAGAGCATTAGAAAAAATAAAAGTAAAACCAATACGACTTTAAAAATATATATATTAAACACAATATTTCGGTTTGCCACACCAACCTTCTTCAGGTGTACAAACAAATGAAAGATCGTTAAATGTTTACAGATATTTTAAAAATTATTTTAAAAATGTGTTTGACAGAACCGGAAGAACATGTGTCTGGTTAGTGTCTTTCATCTCTGGCATTAAGAACATTGAATTCAAGTGTTTTGGCTCTGATGATTAGAGTTGCTTCTCTAGCCTTACGAACTGAGAGTCTTATGTAGAGCGACCATAGGACACCCAGCCCACGGTAAAACACTAGGAGTGCATATTGTACAAATGCTTTCTAACCCATAGAATGCAATAAAAACGACAACGCAATATACGTTGCCGAGTGTTGAAGATTTGACTACAGTCTACACCATACAAAATGTTTGTCATCTTGAGGTTACGTGACCCAACTGTCATGTTTTAGTTTTCAACCGCAAGAAGTAGCTTTGGACGTGACGTATGCGATTTACGTTTCCCGAACTACATGTACTTACTTGATTCCATTTTTAACAACTTTTTTTTTCGTCACGTACAAAAACATACTTAAATTGTTCAGTTGTAAGGATTTTGTTTTTCTTTTAAATTGAGTTGAGAATGAAAACAGAAAACTTATATTGCCATTTGCGATTTAAACTACAAGTAGCGATTAGCATTTCGGAAAGAAAGACTAATGCTTCTCGCTTGTTGCTAACAGCACCAATGATGTAGCTAGGGGTAGTCTTAGATTTCATTTTTGAGTCATTCAACCATGGTTTTACTGTCAATAAGGCAAGAAATTTAAAGATTTTTTTTGGAAAAAAAACGTGACTTTCTTTTTGCAAGAGCATACGCTTTTTTAACAAACCTAATGAGTGAGCACAGGCAGCCTGAGTTTAAAATTCAACTTTACTTTGGACTATACTACGCAATAAATATAATATAATTATAAGATTGAAGTTTAAATATTGAAAAAGTTTGTCAAGCGAACAAAGAGAGGAAATATTTGTTTCTATGTATGTAGCTTCTTAAAAGATATCGCGGTTTCAAAAATCTCAAAACAGTTGGATGGCAAAATTGGCAAAACCGTTTATATATACTAATATAGCTGTATAAATGCCATTCATTATCTTTATTAAAAGTCCTCATTAGATCAGGCAGGGACATTTGTTTACAAGATTCAGTTATCCAGTATTATAAACCTTATTTAGAAGCTGAACCACGTGTAAACATGTACACTCTTTTTTTTATTAAGAACCAGTAAAATTCAGCTCAGGCTCAATGTTCTTATTTTTTCGGCCATTTCAGGCTCAAAATATTCTTATTTTGTTCTTAAAGTGATGGACAAAGACTTTTTACTGTTCATTGTTAATACCTTATCTGTTCTGTTTACACATGAAAAGTGTGATATTGCAGTTGAGTGATGTATATATCTGAAAAAATGTACGGTAAAGATCGTAAATTTTGAAAAAAGAATCGTTAGCGTTACACTGTCGTCGCGGTCTGATGCTTGTTTGTTGCTGTGCATGTTCCTTTTATTTATTATTTATTCGTTTTTATTTTGTTTATTTTTTTTTATTTAGCTTATTTTTTTTATTAAGAAAATTATTTCAGCCTCAAATTGCTCCGTATATTGTTCTTAATTTTCGAGCGATTTCAGCCTCAATGTTCTTATTATAAGTTTGTTCTTAATAAAAAAAAAGAGTGTATTGTCACTATAACAAATACAATACTCGCAGTACTCACTTTCTATTAGAAATAACTAGTATAACTTTATATGATAAATCAGTGCAGAGAAGTGAAACTTACTGTTGACGAGAAGGTTGTAGGAACAATCCGAAACATCGTTCACTTTGCAGTAATAAGTGCCAGCATGTCTTCGCTTCACCTTGGAGATGACAAGACGCGATTTCCCAGAGAATCGGTTAAGAACTCGTATCCTACCGCTCACGGGCTTTCTTTGTAGCCACACGATTTTTTGAAATGGCGCATCTGACAAATTATGACAAACCAAGGTAACATTGTCGTTTATGTTTACCAATCGACTCCTTCCTCGTTCTAAGGAAACGATTTTACATCTGGGTGAGTTGTCAACAGCAGTGTGTAGACCTGTTTCTGAAATAATGCGAAAGCTATCAGTCTTGCAATTTATTCTGAACCGGCTAGACTATTTCAAATTCGTCATTTCCTATACTCTTTTATAAATCAGCCCCAATACATTTTCTATACTTGTTCCTCAAAAATCATCTTCTACATGATTATCTTTGGGCCATGCAACAAAAATCAGCTCCTACACTGTCTCATAGTCAAATAAAAATCAGGATCATCTCTTCCTTCTAAAATCATCTCCTACATTGTTCTCCCTTGGAAATCAGCTTCTACATCATTTATTCGTTAAGAATTAGCTCCTACTTCATTTCAGCTCTTTCAAAATTAGCTCCTACTTCATCTCCTACTTTTTCAAAATGAGCTTCCACATCATCTCCTACTCTTTCAAAATAGCTTCTACATGTCTTTAAAATCGGCTCCTAAATTTTCATTTGTAAACAATGATGTTTTGCGTAAATTGCTCGTTGTATCTAATCCTTGACATATTGCAGCGTTATCATGACTTAAATATTGTTCAATAAACTGTAGTCATTTTCATTGGTTGTTTTTGTTATTGAAACAATTCTATTTTACTTGAACTTTTCCACTAAATGTACTTTAATGAACCTGTACTTATATGTATCGTGTCTATATTTGTTTACCCAGGCAAAGATTGCGATTTGTGAAGCGTGACTTAAAGTGTCACATCTAAGCAGGTGCATCGCTTAAACACAGTTTTTCTTTCAATACTTCAGTTACCTCTAAAAAAGGTCTTAAAATCCATTAAGAGAAGCTGTAAACTTCATTTTGAAATAGCGACGGCGTTTCGGCGTTAAAAAAACTAATACATATTAAGCCGAAATGAGTTTAACTGAATCGGCGCTAAAGTATTTACTTGACATTTTATTTCATCGTGGTGTGATTGTTTTGTATTTTAATTCTCGGTGATCATCTTATATATTAAACGTCTCTTTGAATCAATTATTTTATTTTGACTTTGCAATGCTGTTGAGTTAAGCCGAAGCGTAGCCGTTTTTCTAAACAACTTTTTAATCTTTTTACTTTTAGCGTTAAATATTGGTAAAAAATATTCATTAAGTACCTTAAATAATTTACAATTTATCACATTTAGTCACGTAACCTTTAAAAACACTTTATTCTAGATTTTTTTTCTTGGTTTAAGTTAAAAGCAATTAATTGATTTAGAAAACTTTCGAGTAACATTAATATATCTTTTCGTATACTAGAATTATGTACAGTGTTAGCTTTTAAAAGCGACAATGATCTGGCTAAAGCACAAAATGATTTGTCAGTTATAATCATTTAGGTCGACAGACTATCAATTCTTATTCTCAATTACAAATTTGATTCAGTGACAAAATTCCTATACGCATGGTTACTTCTTACAAATTGATGAAAATATTAGAATTAATTATTAAGTTTTAGAAAGGTTTGATGTGAGAAAGAAGCAACAGAAATTTCACACAAGTTCAACAAAAAATCAACTTTCTCCCACCTTCAAATAAGCAAACAGCTGTCAATATGTAGATTAAAAGCAATGAGATTGAAAAGCGTTGTCTCATCTTTGTAGCTTTAATATGGGTTTGTCTTCGTTTCCACTTCTGTTGGCAGTGTTCTTAGACTTGTTTGACGATCGAAAAACGGAAGTACTAGTTGTCTGTGAGGACAAAAGCAAATGTTTAAATTAGCGAAAATTGTGAGAAACAATTGCTGATCTTAAGGTCCTCTGGAATGATTTTTTTTTAAGGACAAACTTGTAAACAAAAGACATTTTTTCTCACTGTAGTATCAGCTTGATCCGGCATGTTTGTAGACGCTGTTGATTAAGTATTAGGAATTTATCCTAACAACAATGATAAAATATCATTGAGAAAGCCATGCCTAAAATATTAATTTTCATTCTTTATACCTGTTTTAGTGTCACGCAGTAGTTTGTAATCACAATTTCTATTATAGCCTATATAGCTGATTTAAAGATAAAGATGTTGGCGTCAAAAGCATAGATTTGAACGTGGTTAAATTAATAATCACTCTTGCCAAGAGATGATATCATTGGCATTGCAAAGAAAAAATAACAACCTTGGCAAATAAACTAGAAAGATTAAATATTTGCTGCCAGCGTTAAAATAATACATTTTTGCAAAACAAACTGTTTTTGGTAAAAATAAAGATGAAATCACTTAAATGCAAATAGAAGGCGTATATTAATTAAAAAGATTAAAAAGAATAAACGGGAAAAATTAGCATAGTTCAGGTTATAGACATAAAAGAAAAATTAAAAATGCGTTTCGTGTATTTTCAATTGAAAATATCAGCAAATGAAAAAACAGACAATTGTCCTGCCCTATAGGCTACATGACTCATTGATACTCCGATCAACACTCACTCGAAGCGTCTAGACGGCAACAACTATACTCTGTAGGGAAGGTACCATCCGTTTCTGAACAGTCAAAAAAAAAATAAAGACCGGTCATATTTATTTTTTTTTATATCGTTTGACAAAGGATAACATATATACAATTATATATGAGGGATTTGTTTTCTGATTTTTCCGTTGAACAGTGCTTGATACTTAAAAGTAGAGCGAGATGTATATATTGGCGTAAGGGAAATTCAAAATGACCACAATTACGTGTCGAAAATTAAGCCTTTTTTGTCATTAACTCCCTATTTGAAAAAGGGTTTAAACACATAATCTTCAGGGGATCATATCTATTTCGCTAAAAATGCATTTTGATTTTGTTTAAAGAAACTACAAAGTAAACCTTTTTTGTTTTAGCACCCACGCTTCCTGCCAAGGACGGAATTAGCAATTTATAGGTTATGTTTACATACCATTCCGACTAATTTGAAGAGCACTCAGGTGGATTTTCAGTAAATTCTGAAAAAAAATATTATTGTTTTTATCTGTTAAAACTGAAAAATTTAATAGTTTTGATCTTTTTGTTATTGATGGAATGGCTTCTTTCTTAGTAAAGCAAAAATGTGCTCTTCTCACCACACATGAACCACGCCATTTTGACTTCCGCCG
The DNA here is from genome assembly GCA_025331085.2 of Zoanthus sociatus. NCBI lineage: Eukaryota > Metazoa > Cnidaria > Anthozoa > Zoantharia > Zoanthidae > Zoanthus > Zoanthus sociatus. The sequence continues at coordinate 5,673 of JAOBAY020050794.1, forward strand.
CAAAATCAATTAATAGTCGTGGATGCTGCGAACTGGGCAAACATGACATGAACACTGAAGGAAAACGTGAAACTTTGATGAAGAACAATTTTAAAAACCTCCACCCCCGTGTAATACGCACGTTATTGCACTGCGAACTGGGCAAACATGACATGAACACTGAAGGAAAACGTGAAACTTTGATGCAGGACAATTTTTAAAACCTCCACCCCCATGTAATACGCACGTTATTGCACTATTAGTGACACACATTACCATTTTTGATAAAAACTAAATGTTACAACCATTAATATGGACAAATAGAGCCAACAGGATGGCTAATTCTTTACAAACATTTTCGACTTTTCAGTCATCTTCAGGCTTATGTTATTAAAGTGAAATTCAACTACTTGTGAGTTCCAAAAACTTGACACGAAGGATATTTCTCTCCACTTTTATTAGTGTCTTTTCATAATGCCGATATTGTTTCCAGCAGCTGGCTTCTCTTTAGTTCAAGAGGCAGAAGGCGAAGTAGTAGGAACATGGTGGCGACTAGTTTATACGAGCAAATAGAGCCAACATGATGGCTAATATTACCATTAATGTTTAAAATTTTGCTAATATCTACAAAAACAAGAAAAGTTCCAATTGTAAATTAATAAATGCGATTCAACCGTAACGTGATATCAGTTTATTCGCTACCGTTACGTTTACGATATTGCTAGTCCAAGTGCAAAAGACGACATAAAACGATGACAAATTTATAAGTTGACAGACTCAAATGCTATACTCAAAGTTAACAGTGTCAAGTATGTCAACAATTCTTTTCAAAAATTATATTTGTGCAACAAAATCGCGATTAATTCCATTTTTATAATGCAATAAAAAAAAGTTTCCCTTTTTTAAAATCCTTTCTATCATTATCGATGTTTTTGGAACGATATATCCCTAAAATGGTGGGTCGAGTAATGGAATAGGGCCTGTACTGAGATATATCCCTAAAACTCACTCGGTGACGTTCGTATATATATTTTCCGCTTGTCATTTAGAAGTCAATAGGTTCTGTGATTGGTTGAAAATGTTTAACGATGGTTTCGGAATCGATAAAACGGGTTAAAATCTAGTTTGATAATCATCTGGGGTATACGACACGTGCATTCACTATCTTGTCGGTATTTCAAATAATTTGAAAAATCTTTTACGTTTAAAAGAAGAAAAAAGTAAATTAATTTTTTAGAATTAAAAGTTAGTCTGGTAAGTGAATTGTACGAACCTGTGCTAAAACATACCCTCAGCTAAGTTGCGTGAAACAATCATGAAACTATACACAGAGTTTTGTTCGCATACACAAAACTGATATGCTAAAATTATTTATATTTTAATAAAAAGATTATCTCAGCGGTTAAACTGCAATTGAAGTAAAAAAACTAAAGAATACAGCGTGCGGTTCGAATCCGAGATCAAAGATTATGATGATGAAATAAAAGTTTTGATTTCAAGTCACCGGGAGATAACAAAAATTTTACCGCAACCGCTCACTTGCTAAGCTTAAGATGATCATTGCTACCTCGTGACAGTGAACCAGTCAATAAAATTCAAAAGCTGTTTACAAAATTTACATGTTAATGTAACAAAAAGTAATATAAAGAAACATTGATAATTATCGAAATAGACTTACAAAAGCTTAAATTGATAATTTAAAAATTGTTTGCTGTTACGTTTTCGTTTTAAAATCTATTTATAGGGAGCAGATATTCAACAGATACACATGGTAAGGCCAAGTATTGAAGTAAAAACAAAACAACTTATGTTTAGCGTCCGAATTTTCGAAAAAAGAGGAGGAAACGGGCCTTTTTTTTGGAATTTACTTCAAAGTTTTTTTAAAGAATAAGTTAAAAAGCAGGTGCCTTGGTATGAAGCACTCACTTGTGCAGTGTGAAACTGTTCGTCAATTGGCTCTACATCGTCAAATTCTCCACTTGCAAACTGAGCAAAGATATCGCTCAAAGTTTGCTATCCATCCACAACAGAAGGGGTGTATCAAGGCTTTATAAGCTTATGGTTTGATCCTATTGTAACAAAAATAAAACCATGATGGCTAAAGAACTTATTATAGCTTTTCCTTTGAAGAAGTTCGAATTAAATGTGAGTAGATTGAAGAGTTTACGCGATAGAGTTAAACCTGAGTGGTAATAATGCGTGATATCGAATAACACTACGTAAGGCATAAATCATAAGGCGGAATCTGGTTCGTTGGCTTTTGATAACGTTTGATTTATCTGACTCCCCAACTAGAACGCAACAGGACAAGACAAAAGTTAAACCACTTTTAATGTACATTTTGAGAAAAAAAAACGGATGCGGCCTCGAAAAAGGAAGCGGGCGGTGACGCTAAACACAAGTTTTTTTTAATTCCCCTAAAACGTCGCTTGAAAAAAATTGCCCACTAAAAATTAATGTGCACTAATCTTCAGATCCACGCTCAGCCGCGGGAAAACTGAATCTTTCCAATAATGTCAACACTTGGATTTGAACTAGAAATTAATATTCATTTTAACGAAATAATTGTACTTAAATGGGCTCAATTAAACTTTACGACTTTGATGGTATTGTTCCACAATTACGTAGCTCAAAAAGTAGACAGCTATTTAGCCTCTTTTGTCCTCTGTTTCGATGCATTATAATGTTGAAGGTATTTTTTATATTTTCAAATTATTTTTAATTGTTGTCAAAATTAGAAGTTTGGAGTGTATATTATCAAGTTATTGATAAAATAGAACATTCTGTCGGATTTTCCGTTTTCATTCAAAGTCCCGCTGGTTTTTAGATTCCTTTAGCCTCGGAGACTATACTTCGTAAAATAACGGCTGTTTGTAGCCCTTTGACATCCAGTTTCTAGTTCTTTTTTGTTAGATATAATTTGCTTTTCTGATAAGAATGGGGTCTCTTGCGGTGTTCGGCAGCTGTTGCTGGTTGACCTTTCAGTCGTAGGTTGAAAGAACAGCAGTTACGTCCCGGCGCGTTTGTTTGGAGAGGCGGGGGATGCTTATCTTAGCTAATGGTTACAAAGGCGTTCATTTATTGAAGGTTTGGCCCAGTGATGAAGCTCATTAAATGTGAAAACGTGGCTTATCTAAACATGCATGACGTCACTCGTGAAAAAAAACACAGGTGCATAATATAGCTAACTTGAACCTCGAGAATAAATGAGTAAAAGAAACTGAATGATATTGCGTTTATCATATCGCAAAAGAATATACCGTTATTTACAAAGTGTTCGAAACTCGTTTTTCTGATAAATCGAGAGATATCAGTCTGTCTATCTGATAGGCGCAACTCAAAAAACTGTTTGTTGATCTGAATATATTCCTCTAGTTTTGTCAAATCTTCTCTGATCCAAAACAAATCTTACATTGGCTGTGCTGAGTGCAGTTGAGAACACAGATCGGTATCGAGAAATAAGCAGCTCCTTAAGCCCAAGTGAATCCAAGGTTTGAGAAAGATTCTGGGAATTACCCAATACGTAGGGGCAAAATCTGTGCCCGGGTAGGCAAAAATTAAAATCCACGCGGATCGCCTGAGATTTTTGCATCATATGCAAACCAGGATTAAATGGACACCATCGTCTTTTGTGTCAATCTTCTGATGCAGATAGCTTCCTATCATGTCGCAGATCATTTCAGATCGTAGTTGATCATTTGAAAACCAGATTTTACGACATTTTTAGTTGATTGTAACTATAAGGGTCTGGTAAATATTTTAGAATGGAGGGGGGCTGGGAGATGTAATTCAAATTTTTAAGCAATGAAATTTTACAACCCTCCCACGCCCTAACCACAAAAGATTATGCCCACCCTGGCTTGTTTGTGACGTGACGGTAAAAGTGCCCCCAGCCCCACTCCCTTAGTTCCCTTTCTAACGAACGGCCTACTAACTCCTGTTGCAAAATGAGAAACTACAACCAAAAAATTAAAATTAACTATGGGTAATTTTTTTTCCCCAATAAACAAACAAGTACAATCGTATAAACTTATCCTTTTCCCCAAGGGTATTGGGATAACCTAATTTATGCTAACTTGAACATATTTTAACCTAGACTCCGTAGTTTTTATTCACGACAGTTTTAACTCTGATGATGATCTTATATGATCGAAAACGTTTAGTTTAGTTTTTCATTGGAAAAAAAAAATTTACCCATAGCTAACTTTAAATTTTTACTAGGCGGAATTATGAACACAACCAAAAATATTGTTTTCTTGGAACTCCTTTTTTGGTTAAAAATATATGCCCCCTCCTCACTGATTCCACCTCCCATCCCCCTGCTAAATTATGACTATAGTCCCTAACTTTATAACTTTTGTTTGTTATTGCCTGAAATGCTTTTAAAGGGAAAACAAAAAAGGATACAAATTAGCAAGAGCCTAAAATAAGGATAAACAAAATCTTGGATAAATTAGAGCGTCTATAGAGCGTCTACCCTAAATGTATGTGCTGAATAATCAACATATAGAACAGCCTAAACCGTACTCTATACAGTAATAAAGCACGTGGAAAGTGACGAGGACACGAGAAAGGTGGTTTTCAGTATCCTCTCCCAACCATTGACTAAATAAAAAGAGGGAAAGAAAAAGTTCGCAATTTCATTCAGTGAAACCTTCCAACAAAAAAGCTGAACATCTTTAGTTGCAATTAGTTCTTCTAGCAACAAAAAGCTCTAGGAGATGCAAGTGTGTTGTAATTCTCAAACAAAAAAATAGACTCGAGATATTTTTGATATTCTTGACATGCTTGACATGTTTCTGCCGGATCTGCTGCCTTCATGCAAAAGAAAGATATTTATAAGAAATGACTTTGAAGTATATATACTGATTAATTGTTCATTCAAATATTGTATTTGAATCTTCTCATAGTTATAATATACACCTGCTTCAATTTACTAGTATTTTGTATTGTTACTATATATATTTTAAAGATACAGATATATAATTATATATGCTACCAACCTCGAAGCTATTTCCGCACTCCAGTTATTTTAGAAAAAATATATTCAGTTGTTTCTTGGCTGTTCGTTTCAGAAAACAGGTAAACTAAATTGAAAAGTGGCAGAGCAAGATGCAGTAGGCTTTTAATTTTTGTGTTACTTGTTCTGATTGGACCAGAGTACTGGATCGGAACTGATTCAAATTGTGGAGGGCGTGTGAATAAGTTTGCATGAACTACAGTATTTTCTCAAATGCGTTTTTCTCCAAACAAAAAAACGCAGCTATAAAAGAAGGCTAAGTTTGGCAAAAAAACTAAAAACATACTAGGAAATTTAGAAACTCATTTGTTCATAATATCAGTAATTTCTTGTTGAAATGAGCTCAAAAGACGCTTATGATTTAGCGGGGATGCACAAGCTGACATATATCATATAAGCATTCATACATGTTTTACTTGAGCTGAAATTTTAATTAATCACAACAATTTGCGGAAGTAAATATCAGTGAAATCCATTGATCGATTTGTCTAGACCAGTTTAAGCTATTTGAGGGTCACTAGAATAACGTTAAGTTTCTATAGCAAAGAGATATAAAACGAGTTGAGTTAAGTAAAAGGATGAAATAGCTGATGTGTGAATTAACGAAATGCGAAATAAAGACGTTAGATTCAATTTTAGTATTGCTCCATAAAATAATTTCAAAAAATGTCGTTTTTTTTGTCATCTTTTAAAATGAGCTGATAATCTTTGTATAGTTGTTCATAGGTTTAAGGGTATCTCAGTAACTTTAGTTCATGCAATATAATTGAGGCACCGAGATACATGTAATAAACAAACTAAATACCAGTTAACCTGTACCTTGAATATTTAGAGAATGTACTGCTCTAAGGATACTTAACGTTCTTAGAAACAATTATTAAATAGATCCTATCTTGGAATTCCTATTTATCAACCGATTTCATTATATCATATGAATAATTTATAACATTAAAGACTATGTTGCAATGACAGATGTTTTGTACAAATAGCTATATGGTATATATGTCCATGCAGCATCCAAGATCAAAACAGGAACAAGTAAAGAAGACGAATAGATCCCGTCTGAAAAAAAAAAGCAGACAAAATCTATAGTAAAAAGCAAAGACGAAGAATTAATATCTTGGATACTGAATATTAATACACCGTAATTAGATCAAAAACTATTTGTTATAGTAACCGACCTCCTTAAAGCTGAATTTTTATAAACTATTCATATTTAGTAAAAATTATAATCTAGTCAGTATATCTATCGCAAATAATGCAATCTCATTGGCTAGCGTACTGCACATTATTCATATACCGTAAGTGTCAAGGAAAACCTTTGTAATCATTAGCTTCTTTCATTATAAAATATAAAGTAAAAAAAAACTTTTTGTAATCTTATCTATATATGCTCTGTTAATTTCTTGTTTCCGTTAAAATAGCCATTTTTATGTTTTCTAACAAATTTATGTTGTACTGTCTTTTTGGATTTTATTGCCTTCGACTCGAATAGTTATTCAACTAAATGCGAAGAGCAATTATTTTTTTTTGTAAACCCTTTTGTAACTGTTAATAAAGATTGTTGTTGTTGTTGTTGTTGTTGTTGTTGTTGTTGTTGTTGTTGATAGATAGCGTCTGTGGGTTAACGTTCCTTTCCCGCTTTTCCAACGTTTGGGAAGCTGCAGTCGTCCCAGAGAAAACTTAAACAGCAACAAAATATGGTATAAAAAGTTCAAAGTTAAAACAAAAATGAATTTGAATAATCAGTTTGACAGTTTCACTCGCCAAAAGTCGCATATTGTAAATATTGAAACAAATAAACGAGACTTCACCGTTTCAAAAAGATAAATATTTTTGTGAAATAGTATCGTTGTTCTTTTGTTATCTTAGCTTCTTCTTCACTTTCTATCGCCAATCGATAGAATGACTTGGGCTTTGCCAGAAATTCGTAGCTCAAATTGTTGAATAGAAATAGGGTTCAGTTATATTAACAGCCCAGTGACTTATAAAACAGAGTTGGCTAGATCAACAACGCCGGTATAAGCTCTTTGAATCGTATGATCATAGACATGCATGCACCATTCTTAATTCCAAAAACATTCAACGAACGTTAACTCTGACAAAAATGAATTATTTTATATTACGCGTTAAAGCTCCGTTTTGCTTTACTCCGATCTCATTTCAAATGAATTTTAATTGCATTTTAAAAAAGTTATTGTAGTCAGTAGCATTGTAATAAAATAGAAACTAACTATCTTCAACTCGACCTTTCTTCTCGATTGTATCTATCTTATTGTCGAGAGAGCCGTCACAGAAGATGATGCTTCTGGATACCTGAAGTTATCATCAGTTTTAAAGTTTAATTGTACCATCAACTGAAATGCCGAAGGAGGTGGCTGTGGAATTGTGTCTGTGGCAGGTTGAAAAAGAGCTTTAGTTTTCTGGCACTGATTGTCAGGCCATACAATCGAAGAAGCTTCACTGAAGTTGTCTATACGATTAACTGGAGGCCCCCCTCTATGTGCATGTGTCAACAGGACAAAATCATCGGTGAATTGTGCTTCTGCCACCAGTCTCGCTCTCAAGTGTTTGGTCAAACATGGAGACTTCCGGTGTGTATCTGATGTAGATGCCCGAAGGAGGGGGAAGGAGGGAAGGGGGAGGATGGGCTTCGAAAATTCTTGAACACATTGTATATAGC
>JAOBAY020050814.1:0-13352 GCA_025331085.2 Zoanthus sociatus
TTTGGTTATAGTAAAATGACTGAGAAACGGCCGGGACCAGCACCAGGTGTCCGTCTTATAAAGGTGTCCGTCTTATAAAGGTGTCCGTTAAGAGAGAGTTGACTGTATGATCGTATATTCATGTTCTGGAAGTGGGGAGAAATACTTGCGAGGGCTTTGGCAGTTTTATAAGAGAATGGTAATTTTATGAAAAAAGAACGTCGAGCTCAGTCTCTGTTTCTACCTTCTTTCAGATTTTTAAGGCGTGTTTCATATCGTGAGTTAAGTCAGCTTCTTGCACGTGCAAGAAGACAATAAAAACGTTTTCCCCCATTCTGCGATGAAATCTCGTACCAGGGGGTGGAATTTCGGGAAAACGTGTTTTAGCTGCGCAAAGTAAATTGTATATATATATTTGAAGAAGTATCGCTGTTGATCTATATTGCTGAAAAATATACATGGTGATGCCGCAATTCACTTTGAAGAGTATACATTGTTATTGATTGTGGACAAAACTGCAAAGGAAGCAAAAAATTTCGGTGAAAGTGGGGAAACTTTCATTGAAAACATTTGTAATCTGGATTAAGTGAGGACACAACTTGGAAGAAGAAACGAGTTAAGACGAAGATTATGAATGAGCTGCAGTGTTTAATAATTCGGAGATGGTCGTTCAGTCTAGCATCGAAGGAACTTAAGTTCAGACCCCAAATATGTTTTGTATCTTAAGTCACAGATCTTACACTATTAAAGGTGTTTAAGGAAGCTGAGAGGATGTATATATTTGAGGTTGTCCTTTAAAGAAAATGTAATTTTGCCGATACAAAACAAGCAGACCAAAAGATTCTTCTGGAAGAAATCCTAATTTTGAAAAATAAACTGAATAATTTAATTGAATTCTGTGCTTTGATTTCTGATTGTAATCAACTTGCTACATGTCATTTTATTTTTACCAAAAAACTTAAAAGTATAAAATTGTAGTTCATGATTCCTAAATAGAATTTCATGTGAACAATTTCTTTTTACAAACTCGAAATGGCTTTGAAAACTGAAAGTTGTCTAGTCAGGTTGTGTCGAAAATAATCTATAGATACTCAGTCTGTGTATGTGGTCAAAACGTTTATCAACCCAGATGTGACAATGTCATTCTTCAAGAGCTCTGCTTCAGTTTATAACAATATTTCTTTGTACAAACTTGAAAATAGCTAAATAAAACTTTACATTTTTGTTTACATTGGGACTATATATATCTCGCTTCTAACTCGATTTCTGTGCTTTGCACAAGGTCTAACACACAGGTATGGACGAACAACGTTTAAATAACCGGTCCTGCCTTTATACATTAATCTGTTTCATTTTCTTATAATATACGGTAGCGAGGAGTGTTGTAGCTTCATAAATTGAGCAGATATGTAGAAACTGGACTGGATCTTACTACTAAATTCTAACTGCCTTTGACGTCACGGACTAGAAAATGATATGGTAGTTACCAGCCTCCCATCGCTCGGTCAAGGTGAATCAAATCGATTTTTTATATCTTTAAACGCAAACTACACCATGAAGAAATATATTAGTCGGATTTTTTTTGGCATCACCATTAGAAGGGTAAGAAGATTATATATATAAATATATATGTTTATATAAAAAAACCCACAACTGATTTACACACTTTAAAGCCAGGTTTCCATATAATCGTTTAAGTCGTCTCAATTAGATTTAGGAGTGCACAGGCAACCCAAGTGACGATATGGAACACTTTCTAGATAATTCAAGTCAATTCCCGTTTACATGTAACTCTGTATATAATTGCATCTCTTTGATGCGAATGGAAGGACTCGGAATCTTTACATGGGACCCAAGCAAGGGAATACATCACAGCTTCTTATTTGTCGTAGTTATTTTCAAGCAATTGAGGGAACTGGGAGTTTATCACTGGGAATTCAGGATTTACTACAGTACTATAATGAAATGTTGTTAACACACCTTGACTTGAACTGAGTACTTGAGCTGGGCGCCCTTCGTCTCTCAACATCTGTCAACATTATCCCCCAATAATCGAACCAACACAAATCCTCTTGAAACATTGTTTGGTAACCGTCATTTTGGAACTTCCCAAACAGTACCGGGATTCCGAGAGGATTTAGACTCTTTTTAACATCGCTAGAAAACTCAGCATCACCTATGTTAAAATGTAGCGACATAAATTTGTATTCGTACAACGATCAAGCGCATAAGTATTACTTACCACCATTCCCATAGAGTGAGCTACGAATTTAATAATAATTACGTTAACAATCATCACTCATCACCACCGAACACGACATAAACAAACTCAACCCTACCAGCTTTCAATTTTCCAAGCTGAAGATAACTCGGGAAGGTTAGAAAAGCCTATGTTTCGTTCCAATATTTCACAATTTTTTTTCATCAAATATATTTAATTGAAGCGATTTATGTCTAATAACCCAAAAAGCTGAAGACTACTTTGACAGACGGCACTGGACGGAGAGAGAAAGGACTGGAGAGAGGGAAGGAGAGAGAGCCCTGGCTCAATAATTGAACTTTAGAAATAACAAAATTTTCTAGGTAGAATGCTTGGAAGAACTTTCTTTGAAGGAATCAATAAAATAATTATATGACTTGCCTCTAACAATTCCTGAGAACAAAGGACGTATATTATCAAACGTATGCTGACTAATAGCCTGAAACAGCTCAAAATCAAGGGCTGTAGCTGGAATGGACTCGTCGTAAGTGATTTTCCGCAATGCAGCCACAGATTTGATCATTGTCCGCTAAAAGTGTTGCCTTGCAATAGAGTCTAACACAACAATATTAATGTTAATTTTGTTTTGTTTACTAACAATGTTCTTCGCTTTTACAGCAGGTGGAAAGACAAGAGCTTGAAAGATGCTTCCACATTTCATAAAACAAAAATCGAATCCAGCAGCAGCATTACGCTTCACATATTCCAAAACCTTGTCAACACTAAAAGGCTGAACAGCTTCCCAGTCGGTAATGATTCCTTGTTCCTTGTTGATTGATCCGATAGTCAGAGTATTACTACCGCACACCTCTCTATTGCAGCTCAGTTTGTATCTGGAGCCATTAACTTCCTTTAGAAAACGACAGATATTTGAATAATTGACCTCGTCACACTTCCGATCTTCAACATAACCTGGTCCTTGGAAATAGCTGTTTGCGGCTTTGCATGCACTTTTGTCAGGTCTGGCGTAAAAAAGCAAAATATAATTAGCACATCAGGACTAACAACACCGCACTTGTTCATTAACCATTTACTCAAACTTCTAAAGAAAGGGATGAAACACACCACGTACGATATTCTATTAGAAATTTATGAAAACATTGTTTGCCAAAAAAAAAAAAAAACCCGAAAAATGAAAACAGGTACAAATAAAATCATAAAAATAATGTATAATGACGATAGAATATTCCAATAAATTATTTACATCCCATAGATGTTGAAAAAATGTACATTTTATCCCTTTACTTGATTCAGTTCTCAGATTTAGTAATGCCCTGAACGGAATTCAAGTTTTATCACTTAATCAATCTTGATCTAGATAGAAGATTCCAAAAAAAGGGTTAACCTGCTTGTGAATTCATAATCTGGATTATAGATTATGGCAGAAAACCCACAGCTTTACATTTCTTTCAATAGCATTCTATGTTCTGATCTTATGGAATTAAACTAATAACCTGGATTCAGGAATGTGTCAGCTGAAGCTTTCAGATGGAAAGGATCCAGCAAACTAGAATCAGGTGGATTCTAGATCCGAGATGCAAATATTACTTTAATTCGTAAGACTCTGCCAACTCCATTCTAGATCCAGACTGAATATTTCCAGCAATTTGGTTTCAAGACCCCATAACCTGCGTTCTATATCCACTTGAAAAACGTCCAATAAAATGGACAATAGATTCTATCAACTACATTCTAGACCCCGATGGAGAACTGGACTAGCAATTTACACAACTTAATTTGTAAAGTCATTACGACACGGTACGTTCCCAGTTATATGCATATGCAATTTAAGAAATTACAAAGGAGAAGCTTGAACTCCACAGCATGAGGTAAAGGTGTTATAGCAGAGGTTAAGGTTTCCAATCCTACTGGAGCCTTAACTTTTATTATGCCTTTCTTTTTTAAAAGTTCTTTGTTACAAAATGATTATGGATAGAGTTTGGGTTACCAGCATTTTTTCTCACGGTAATTATTTTGACTCATTGATTTATTTGAAATTTAATCTCTTCAGCAAAATAGTGTTCCAGCTCAACGTTCTCAGCTGAACGCTAAAATACAAATACCAAATCGATTGTATTAGGTACCAGGTAAATAAATAGATTTATTAACATATATTCAGACACAGAAATACTGCATTGCATTGACAAAAAATTACGGTGTTAACAGAAATTAATTCATTATCTACCTTCATTACAAAATTGTAAAAAGTTATGTTTAAACTACATATTAATCCTGTCAATGTACCGTTATCTATACTTATTTCCCTTCAGTTCTCAATGCAACTGTTTCTCATCCCTTGTTTTGTTTCGTTTTCTTATTAAGTTTGATAATGAATACCCCTGCATACAACAACTAGTACATAACAACTAATTCTAGGCTAGCACAGTGATTATTAAGACAGTTTGAGCCCAAATATTTCGATCATGCATTTATATTCACTACACGTTACGAACTCTTTTTTATATTGCAATCTTAATCTGTATTCAAATAAAATTAAATGATACAACTAATAAAGTCATTATTTTTGTCGCTGTTGTAGTAGTAGATCACAGACTGTTTAAGGGTGTTCATAGTAAAAAGTTGTTTCCGTGGAAACAGATCAACACACATGAATAGATAAAGACAGACGAAGTTAAATATTTGGAAGGTTTTAAAACGGTATACATTTTGTTAGAAAAAAACTCAAAACTGAATATTGTCTATATTTTTAATATTCTTTGTCAAATACCTTTCGTGGTGAAAATGATCATCTCTAAATACGAACCAAGATGATTTTGAGATATTGTTAGTTTGCTATGAAAGGCAGTCAAACGTTTTCGATAAACTGCACAGCAACGAAGTCTTAACAAAAATCTTTAAAATTTATAAGTTGCTTGACATCATTTAAGATCTTAATGAAAGACATGACATCTGAAGTGCTACAAGGACTTTGAAACTGTATTTAACCACCTTAAATCTTAATACTAATTAATACAAATTCAAATGTAAATAGCATTCTTAATTTTACTTGCCTGTGAACTTTACAGAGAATACTTGGTGGGTTTTTTTCACTCTCTATCGGTTCTTTACGGATACCCAGATAATGACAAGTACTTTCTGGGGGAAACTTGCCTCCAGCGTTGTTTCTTAGAAATGCATCTGTTAACCAGCTCGGCTTTTTTGTTTCCTCAATCAGTCTTGTATCTGTAATACAAGCCATTGTTGGTAAGTAGTAAATGACCAGTCTACATACATTTTAAAATATGCTTTCGACTTTAATAACAAAGTCTTGTTTCCATGACACCCTAATGGCTGCTCCCAACTGCTTCAGAGACGACCATTCTATGTAAGGTAAAACTGGACATAAGCAGGACCGGTTGGCGCAGTTGTTTAGATCTCTGCTTTCCAACCACAAGATTCCCAGTTTGATCCCGACGGTGCCGAGATTTGAATATTTGTGTAGGCTTCTTTTCCACCTAAGCCAACTCAGCTTTCCATCCTTCCGGGGTAGGTAAATGAGTACCAGCGTTTGCTGGGAGCTAACCTGCGACGATGGATTAGTGTCCCGTCCAGGGGGAGTCAAAGACTCTCATCCGCTTAACAGAAACAGGAGATAATCGTCGGCACCATGGGCCACTAGGCTTAAAGGATTTAGCTTTTTTCAATTTGTAGTAAAAACGATACTGATGGATCGATAAAAGTAACGAATGAGCAAATACTAACAATGGCTTAAGGTAAAACTCAAACCGTTAGAGTCAATTAAAAAGAGGAAAAAGGTATTTTTAGGACATAGAGGTGGTGTTACACGGTTCAACTTGCAACGCCGATCTCTTGCGCAACGTTATTGCGCCATTTGTGTGTCAACATTTGGCCACATGTGACACGGGAACAACTTCGCGCGCAACATTCATTTTAGTACCTAGTCCACACTCTGCGACCATGTAAACAAACAAAATGGCGTTTGACTTGTATCGACGGAAAAATTTCATCCTTCTGCTTATGTTGGCTGATCAGTTGTGACGCAAATGAACCAAGGAGAGGGGAAAGAATTGTTTGGACGAGGAATTGTTTGAGAAGGAGACAGGAGAGGGGAGTTTATCACCAGCAAGTTCGTGATTTTACGATAAAAATCGATGGCAACATGTTACACGCGTCGATTTCCTAATTATTCGTCATCTTGTGTTGCGAGTTTTTGAAACCAATTCAAAAACTCTCAACATGTTGCCGAGCCAATTGTTGTGGAGAAAATCATCCTCGCTAACATGTTACACGGTGATCGATTTTCCACGATACGGTGTTGTGCGAAAAATCGTTGTTGCAACTTGAACCGTGTAACACCACCTTAAGGCGCAGAAACGAAATAGAGAATTTATCCCTAACTGGAAAAATAGAAGGCAAAAGAGTGAAAGGCAGACAGAGAATGACTTATTCAGACAATACCAGAGAATGGACCAACACAGCAAATGGAAACGAAATCAGGAAAGAGAAGCGTGGATATGCATAATCGTCAGCGTCTTAGTGCATGACAGAAAAAGAAGAAGAACAAAAAGGATCTTTTAAACACATAAAACTAATTAAGAATTAGACCTCGAGGACGAAACTACGAGTCAATAGCCCATGAGGCCATAGGCCGAACGGGCTATTCAAACTCGTATTCCATGAGGCTGAGAGGTCTAATTGTTTTAGTATAAACCCACTAATCGGTCAAAAAAGGATGTGCAAATAAATTATTGATGAAATTCTCTGATATTATCGCAAAACTGGGCTCATTACTATTTTGATCCGCTCTACTAGTAAGCTATCACAAATGACCAATAGTAGAGTAGCGAATAAGAATGTAGGAAGCGTGTTAGACCCTTAGTATGTTTACACTAAATAAGCTTAAACTAAACTAGAACCATTTCCGAGCCCAGTGGCTCACGGGAGCCGGTTCTTATTTCTGGTTTTCGTGGAAGCGGATGCTGAGTCTTCCATGAGGGAATACTACTCAATCACCGGTTAGCTCCCACTAACCTCCAAAAACACTTTTAATGGTTCAATCCTTCCCAATCCCTTTCCTCACAAATGAGGCTAATCTACCGGTGAAGGCGAGTTCTTGCTAACCCTAACGTCTTTGTTTACAATCTGCTTCACAAGAATCAGCAACTCTCAGTAGCGACAGAACAAACATAAGTAAGATTTTGAGTCTAGACCTCGAGAAAACTTGTCGAACTAACAAAGAGATACACATTTTGAGTCTATACAAGCAGTTTCTGAAAAGATATGGAGGTTCCAAAATACTCAAAACGGCTGGGGACAAACCATTAATGAGCCACACAATCCCTGTAAAGTCTCCATTAGATCACAAGAACAATGTTTAGCACGTCACTCTCATATTTTCAGAAAATGTTTATTTTACAAAACGTTCTCAATATACAGTGCTTCTGTTTTTGTAACATCATTAGAAACTGACGTACATATGCTAATGAAGGAAAAAGTGTCAACAAATATCCGCCTATTCTTGGGTTTCACTAGCTCCCATGAGGATATAACATAATGGCAGATGGTGGTCAAATAATGAATTCAAACTAGATTCCAATGAGATTCTTTTGTATATAAACTAACTACCATGTGCGCTGAGCTTGAACCTTATGAAACCCACTAATAGTTACTGGTACTCTTTAACTGATCTCTGAAGGATGGAAAGCCAATCTAGTATTGGAGTAAAAGAAGGTCATACAAAGATTCCAATGTCAACAGATTAGGGCATCGAGCGCGTGACTTTGTGGTTGGAAGGCAGAGATCTTAACAACTACAGCAACTGTTACCCAGACTAGAGTATATATAAATGCTAAAAGAACTAATATTATAGTTTGCTTGAAGAACTTTTATGCCTAAAAAGCTCGTACCAGAAAGTACCACGAGGTCGTGATCGATAAGCATTGACGAGTTTCGTTGTTGTATCCGATAGGTCCCGAAAAGTCCCGAACATGCACTATATTAAACTTCTGTTATGAGAAGAACTCCAGTCTCTTATATGTAAAATATCGACTAAAACTAGTCAAAATATTTTAGATAATGCCATTGATGGAGACCAGGGCCGGGTTGTTCAAAAGTGGGTTAAATTTAACCCAGGGTTAGGCAAAATTACAGGAAACAATTTCTGCTTTAAGTTAAGGTGTACAATTCTTTTAGACTTCTGTTTGGATTTTCAAGAGGTAAAACATGTTAAAACTAAACTTACAGCTCAAATCCTTCTCTATAAGATTGGAAACAAAAACATCGGTTAAAGATTTAACCCTGGTTAGCGCTAATCAGCTTTTGAACAATTGGGCCCAGAGGTCTTCTCAAATCCCAGATACCGTATATTTTTCAACATGGTTTGACCATGTGAATCTTTGCGGCCTACGGGATTGCTTTGTCATCACCGCCGCCTGGTTAGCCTAGTTGGTAAGGTGCTAGTGTATCGTGCGCGGGAGGCTTGGGTTCGATTCACGGCCGGATCAACACTCAGGGTCTTAAAATAATTGAGGAGAAAGTACTGCCTTTCCTTTAACATCTGCAAATGGTTTGACTTTCGCGTCTTCTCGGATAAGGATGTTAAACCGTAGGCTTTCGGGACATATCTGTGTTTATGTGTGTGCGTCTGTCATGTGAAAGATCACCGTCCACCTTAGAGTGGTAAAGATGGTGTCCCCAATTAGAAGCTAGGCCTTCGGCCAGCTAGAAGACTTGACACCTAAATAAAATCTTTATTATTATAATAATAACAATAATAATAATAATAATAATAATACTTATTATTATTATTATTATTATCATTATTATGCAATTCGCACTTTTATTTGCCAGTGATTGAACAGATTTGTTTTTTTTGAGACGGTATTGAAGTTACAGCTATGAGCATGAAAAACATGGCCATGGGTCAGTTTGCTGGTCGTTTTTTCACTGTTCGCTATACCGCAATGACGAATCCGGATTCGTCATTGCGAAAAGGACGAAACGGCTGTCTACGGTTGCAGTTCCTAGCTTAATCCGAGCTCTTATTCATATTGGTTCACTGACAAATCAATTTCAACAACCAGTAAATTTTGCAGAGGCTCATTGTTCTTTATTTCTGTGGCTGCTTCAGCCTTGATTTGTTCTCATTTCTGTGAGCGGGCGGAATATTGTTACTTGTTCTTTTTCTTTGTTCGTTCTTGTATCGTATTGTTGAAACATAAATGTGTAACAGTTGAAACTGATCGTACAAGGAGCTTTTAATATTACTTGAATACGTGTGTCATTTAGGCCAATAGTAGATATGATACCGCCGCCTGGTTAGCCTATAGTTGGTAAGGTGCCAGTCTATCGTGCGGGAGGCTCGGGTTCGATTCCCGGCCGGACCCACACTCAGGGTCTTAGAATAATTGAGGAGAAAGTGCTGCCTTTGCTCTAACATCTGCAAACGGTTAGACTTTCGCGTCTTTTCGGATAAGGACGTTAAACCGTAGGTCCAGTCTCTCGACACTCGATCGAGGGACTTAAAAGAACCCACACATTTGTCGAAAAGAGCAGGGTAGTGATCTCGATGTTGTGGTCTGTCTTCAGTACTAGTATTGAGGACATTTACGGTTATTAATATTTGAGAGCCGGTTTGGGGAATTATTTAAGAACCTCAACTGTTGAAAACTGTATTTATTTGTTACGCGCCGGCGATCATATTCAATGTGGCTGGCGCAATAGAAATGATTAATCATTATTACTATTATTATTATTATTATTAATATTATCATTATTAATATTATTATTATTATTATTGTGGATCTCATGACCTTCATCTATAAACATTATGTATCATTACAAGTAATTATCTGAGCCAACTACTTACAGTAAGATTTCTAAGTATTAAAATTGAATGTAAGACTTACCCATAAAAGTGATTTAATGAGCATTTCGTCATCGCTTCTTTCACCAAGCAAACCCAGCTTTTTCCGAAATAGTTCCAAGAACCTGTACATTTGACACGACAATAAGACATTGTCAGGTTATTTTCTTTCTTCCCTGCCATATAGCCCCTCCGCTCTTCAACTATATATTATTTTCTATTCTACACTATGTATGGTATCCATGATTTTGTTAAGGTATTACTGTACAAATTAAACTTTCTCAACCTCTAAATGATCATAATATCCTGTGTCGTGGACGGACCTGGAAGAGCTCTTTAGTTATTGTTGTGGATCGTAGTATTAAATGTCAGTTACGGGCTTTCAGTGCCTTAAGGCTGGTAAATAAGAAGATGACGGAAAACCAACCTTAAATCCAAATCTTACATCCCTCTCTCCTTGATCCCTGACTTCTACCCCACCATACCACACCCGCGTCCAAACATAAATTCGCAAATATTGCCTTACCTTGCGTTAAAAATTTCAATATAACTACGGAGTGCCTCTTGAGCTCTGTTAACAAAAGAAATAAATCAAAAGTCTCAACGAGACGACTCACGGATACTGCGCACAAGTAGAACTACAATTCAGAGCAAAACTAACATCCTCCACAGGCAACCCATTCAAGATAAAGATCAAAAGTCTTAACGAGACGACTCACGGATACTGCGCACATGTAGAACTACAATTCAGAGCAAAACTAACATCCTCCACAGGCAACCCATTCAAGATAAAGATCAAAAGTCTCAACGAGACGACTCACGGATACTGCGCACAAGTAGAACTACAATTCAGAGAAAAACTAACATCCTCTACAGACAACTCATTCAAGATAATGATAAAAAAGCTTAACGAGACGACTCACGGATACTGCGCACAAGAAGAACTACAGTTCAGAGCAAAACTAACATCCTCTACAGACAACTCATTCAAGATAATGATAAAAAAGCTTAACGAGACGACTCACGGATACTGAACACAAGAAGAATTACATTCAGACAAAAACTAGCATCCTTCACAGACAACTCATTCAAGATAATGATAAAAAAGCTTAACGAGACGACTCACGGATACTGAACACAAGAAAAATTACATTCAGACAAAAACTAACATCCTCTATACACAAGTCGTTTAAGATTCCTGTCAAAAAGTGAGAGTGTTATTCGAGATTTCCCTCTGCTTTTCTCAGTTGGGCTTTAAATTTTTGAATGAATATGCATTAATGATAGAAAACAATTAAACCAACTTCCAAAATGAGTCAAAGAATCGAACTCAAGAAAGGGAAAGAGAACACGTTTTCGTAAACATTTGACAGTACGCCCGCGCGTTTGCCTATTCCAACCAGAGTCATTGATATCCCAGACAGCTTCGCGCGCCAAGTGGACACTCTTACGCACAACTTGATAGCATAATAGCTACATCGCATGTGCGCAGTAGCTACAAAACTCAATGAAGCAACAATCGGTTAGTACGGCATGCAAGCTTCCCATGAAATTTGAGCCAATGAAAGGAAAGATAAAACTCACCCCAACCTTATTTCAGCCAATCACAAAGCTTGTTCAAATCTTGAATTTCATGGGAAGCTTACATGCCGTACTGTCCCATTCGCGTTTACAATTTCAATGCCATCTATGTGAATGATACTTCATCCTCGTCTAATGCGAAACTAAATAAAAAAATCACGTATTTCTGGGATATTAATTGTACCTCGAGCTTGTGGTAAATGCTATCTACTTCAGAATGGTATAATTCTCAATCACAATTACGTGACTAAAAGCTTGGAAATGTTTATCCATTTTCGATCGGGAATAATTTTAATAACAAAATAGTTATGTTTCAGTGTACCTGGTCGCACCTTACAAAAATATATCTTTAGAAATGGTCATGTTGCAAGTTAAAAGGACAATCCTCTGTGATGTTTTAACATACATAACTTTGTAAAAACAAACATCGAAACCAAAAATAACTGTTTCAAAACTTTTTTGTCAGCGGTCTTTGGTTGAACGCTATTAACCCCTTCAGTCCCACAGTTTTATTGTTAAAATTCGACATTCACGCCAAGATCTGAGCCATCGAGGGATTAAACATTAGCCTCTGCCTAGAAACAATGGGTAACCACTTCCTTCGCAATTGACGTTAAATAAAGTATTTATAAATTCTCCCAACTTGCGCCCATACTTTTCATTGAACAGGTTTGAGAGAATTTTACTTCAAATCTTCAGCAGTTTGCTTTCTTTGATCAATTCTCGATTTCTCATTACCAAATGTATTATTTTATATATGTTATGTGAGGAGAATTTGGGTGTTGATAACTGATTGGGTCTGAAAGGTTAACTGACCAGCAACTACTTCAGAAACTAGACTATTATAATTTGGATGAAATAAAATATTGTGTAAGTTTAATCCCCACCTATCGTCATTTTCCACCAACGACGTCAGTGCGTGTAAAAGTTTTCCTAAGTTGTAGTAACCCACACTGGGTTGATTTCTGAAGCTGTACCGCGCCTCTTCATCAGACGTATTGGGCACAAAACCTGAAGGGTACGGGGAAAAAAATCAGTATAAATAGTGTTCTAGAAAGGAATTTCAATGTTATGTTTAAGAGAAACTCAATTGTTATTATTTAGATAGCTTGTGCCTTTGTTACTGTCGAGTGCCGAATAAACGTCACCTCCCCCCTCTGCTTATTTTTTCTCAAGTGTCTTGTCACTTGCTTTTTTTCAAAATCCAGTAATATGAGTTGGAAAAGGATTCACATTCCACGTTAAACATTTTATATTCTTTGCTAAAAGCTGCTGTTCAGTTTCCTTAAAGTGGACCCTAGTATTTTCTTTAAATTTACTATTTTTCTATTTTTTATGCTTTTTGAGTTTTAGAAGATGAGTTAGGAAAGGTCCTCCAAAAAAGTCCAGGCTTAAAAAGTTTTTATATCTTGAGTTCGTCGACACCTGTGAAGCCCAGCTAAACCTAGAACAAAGGTATTGTCTAACATTTGCAAAGGGTTAGACTTCCACGTCTTCTCGGACAAAGACGTTAAACCGTAGGCCATCGAGACATATGTGTGTTTATGTGTGTATGTCTGTCATGTTTAAGGTCTCCGTCCTTCTTAGAGTGTTAAAGATGGTGTCCCTAATAGCGCTCCGCACAAATGAAGTCACGAATTTGGGCCCCCTACCGAGACTCAGACAAACAAACTGCTCAACTCGCCAATTTTAAGAGAGTTGTATATG
>JAOBAY020050860.1:0-13346 GCA_025331085.2 Zoanthus sociatus
ATGCTGATTATAAAATAGATAGGACCCTGCGCGCGCTCTAATTCCGGTCAAAAATCCATGTTTTATTGGAGTATAAAACATAGAAAAAGGGTGTTTTATTGTTTTGGCGTGTAAAATCTATATCATAAAGCAAATAAAGAATAAAGTGAATATAGTAAAAGGAAGGGAGAAATGGAAGGGGATGGAAGACTTGAATCACAGTGCTGAATATAATAATAGACAGAGCGAAATGGCATTATTATTCGAGGTCTTAATTGCCGACTTATATATGGAATTTTACCGTTTCCGGTACTAAAATTGTATTAAGCTCTAAATGGAGAGAATGTGATTTTATCAGTTTCATTAATCAGACAACGAGCAAAGGTCAAAGGATTTTAGCATTAAGTTTGAGAAAGCTCAAGCAAAACAATCGATGAAGAAAATATTTAAAATTCCGACTGTCAAAACTGCTAGTGAGCCGTACATTCTTTGTCAAACTTTTACTACCGCTGAAGAAATAGTGTTTATAGCATTCATGATGTCCTTTTATCAAGAAAACCTTAATTCGTTAGAAAGCTTTAAAATTAGGAACATTTTTTGCGACCAAATCATTAACTTAGTATGCAAGTGTAAACGTTTTTTTCTAATGACGAAGAAAAACTGCTCTAATTCTTTCATTTTTTATTCTAGACCGCTGTCGAAAAGTATTTTTCTGAGGTCAAAGATACTTTCAGATGCCAGTATGGCTAATCTGAAGAATTGGCTCAAAGACAAACACGGAATTACACTTCGGGTCGTATACACAATAAACCCTTTTGCAGCTCATTGGTTTTATTTTTGCTATCGATAGTTGATTGGTTTTCATTGAACTTTGACAGTGCATCGGGTCAAAGTTGTTTACTTCTACACTTCTCAAGGTTGGTGGGCTTACTACAGGTTCATCGATCACAGCCGGACATCGCGCGTGATAGAAGCACGATGATCACGTGATGATGATAAGGCTATAAGCAAAAAGGTGTATATATTTAGAGGCTGAGTGGTCTAATGTTTTTAGATCTTTCAACTACTCGGTTAAAGAAAACAATTCCGCTTCTATCTTACAATGGCGGTTTAACGAAGAAACCTCGAATTTTACCATTGTTTTACTTAGTTTTTTTTTTTTTTTATTGTACTTTTTCAAAGCTCTATATTAATAGAAGATAACAAACAAAATACTGATCAAAGCACATGATGACGATATTTCTTGACAACGCGTCAAAAATACCCTGAGGCTAAAAGCCAAAACGTGTAGTTTTTTAGAGGCTGAGTGGTCTACTTGTTTTTGTATCATTCAATTACTTGGGTAAAATGACGAAACAATTCGTATTCAAAATCTATTCATTTGAGACAGAAAAGCGACCTGAAGTAAATCAGCCAATCAGATTGCAGAAAAACTAAAGTAACAACTCACTGAAAGAGTTTGCAGCTAGCACCTTGTTTACAACCACGCTTTAATTACTTTGTTTGTCAAACTCCTGCCCCGGGAGAGGTGCTAAGGGTCACTTATTGCATATTTGTCATTCTTTATCTTGCGTTACAGGTGTAGATTTCAAGTAAAAAATTCTTCCTTCTTGCAATGGCGGTTTAACGACAAAAACCTCAAATTTTACGATTGGTTTCACTTCGGTTTTTTTAATGTACTTTTTCAAAGATAGCAATATACTGATCCGATGAAAATTGACCTGATATCAGCTAAAGGCGGCAGTCAGACTCGCTGTCGACGTATTGATCAAACATATTTTTAATTGAAACGAATACTAGGGGGTAAGGCTAGGGAATGTTTTGTCGCTACTAAAACGTGCATCAGTACATGTTCACGTGCAAGATTACAGTTGACATTTGAGAGTAGTATTTTTTATCCTTATCGGACTTGGCTTCGCACAGTAATGAAAACAGGCAGCTGAGGATGAATCCTGTACGATCGCCGAAGAAAAAGGTACACTTTGCCGATATTATGGGCTTAGATCTTATTAAGGTGGAGACTATAACACCGAACAACAGTTGTGAAAACTTATTCAAGTTATTCTCGCCGCATTTGCGGCGGCTGTCTAGTGAGCCATTTTCGTCGAAGAAATTCATCTTTAATACCCTGCAACCACCATTAAATGATGCGCAGGTGTTGTTTCGACTTACCAAGCAAAATGTTTGCCTGGAAGACATTGCATTTTCCTGTTGTACAATGAGTGGAACTGTTCGCGTAAGAAATATTGCTTATGAGAAAAAAGTCTTTATACGCTACACTGTTGACGAGTGGAAAACGTTCGAGGATAAATGGGCAGATTTTGTGCCTTATTCAGCCGATGGTGAAACAGAAAAGTTTGAGTTTAGAGTTTCAATACCAAAAGACTTTGTCGGGCTAAGAATCCGTTTTGCAATTTGTTTTCGATGCGGAAACGCGGAATATTGGGATAACAACTTGAATGACAATTACACGGTTGATGTACGTGAAGAAGTCTGCAGACGAATTGGAAACGGCTGATAGAAAAGAAATCATACAGTGTTACATGTGAACACGAATTTTGTGTTGTTATTTGTGTTTGGATGCAAAGTCAGTCCTAAACTCTCCACAATACGATGAAGCAAACATACAAAATATACATAGATACCCGTCTAATTTGAAGTCATCGACAGTCGTGAGTTAAAGTTTGCTTTAGACCGAAAAGTAACGAAAACATGCCGTTTGACAGGATGAAATTAATAAAGTAAACTTCATAGCAGTTCAAATACAAGAACACAAGCAAGGTTTTTTTTTGTTAAATGATAACTTAATTCTTAAGTTTAACAGAAATAAACTCCGCAGACCTGAGACAGCTGTGTCATTCTTCAAACCGTCTTAACGTTGTGTCTTTTCGATTTGATTTTGTTTGACGTCCTTCGCCGTTTAATTTTTAATTTTTATGATTTTTTACAAAATCAGCCAAAACATAAAATATGCTAAAGCGAACTTCAGAGATGATCTTAACCGTTTTAGATGTATAAATATTCTTCAAATACAGCTTTGTTTTTCTGAGCATGCGAAGCCCAAATTACACTTTTTTTATAAGAACCATTTTTGTAAGATCATGAGGCTGAAAATCGCCAAGAATTTAAGAACATGTTAAGAACTTGCTGAGGCTGAGAAAAGGCGAAGAACATGCATTTATTTATGATGATAACCTGTTGCAATTAATTTATACAGTCTTATTAAAAAGAATTGTTTTTTGATGGGCTTCTTGACTAAAGTTCGCAGATAACAACTTTACATCATGTTTTTCATTTACCAAATGACAATTCTCACAGGTATATCTCTTGAGACAAACTGGCAAGAAAGTCAGTACAGTTTTATCAAAACAGTACATGTACAAATGAGTGTAAACACAAATGTACCACATACGGTACATGTATAATTTATATTGTCTAAAATTAGTAAAGATATTTTAAGAACTTGTTTGAGAACATTTGAGGCTGATATCCTGAAAATATTTAAGAACGTTCAGTCTCAATCGAAAAGTTCGACGTTCTTATAAAGAAAAAAGAGTGTAATGCAACTGGATAGCACACTGATTTGCAATTTGTGTTCTGTTTACCAATTTGTAATCGGATTTGATTTTACTTTCATATAAACTTCCGTGCTTCTAATTTTTTATATATGAAATCATTGATAACCAAGATTTTATTTAGGTTGATGTGTTAGAAATCAAAATATTATAATAGTAAACTGCACGCCATGTGTTTTTTTCTCCACAGACGGCAGCATGTTTTTCAATGCCTTGTCTTTTTTTAATTTCTTATCATTTCAAACCGCTCACAGAAATATAAAAACAAATTAAGACTGACAAATTGAGGCTGACGCAACCGAAAAAAGTTTTAAAATAGTTTGGAAAATACATGCGTTGATTGTTGATTGGTCTTCAAGTGTGTTTTCATAGCGCTATGAAGCACCAAAACGTCGTGTGCAATATGGTTGGCTCTGTTTCCAAGTTGTGAGAAGTTAACAGTTTCACCAAAGAAATTTAAGTATACATACGCGCTTCGTCTTTCTCTTGTTACGACGGAAAATAATAATTTTATAAAAGAAATGAAACATGGTAAGAAAATGTTCATTTTCTTCGCCCGTAATGAGACTCTGCTCGCAGGGTACTTCTTACTGATCTGCTCAAGAAGTCTCCCAAACGTTCGCGCCTCGGGTTTTCGCCAGGGTATGAAGACACGGAGAACAAATGAAAATGATCGTGAGCCGCGGCAAAATATACTGGTTCTTATTAACAAAGCGTGTACTTGATATATACAGTCGTAGTGAAAGCCACATTTTAAACAAGATCTTTAAACAATCCGTGTGTTATTATAACTTGAGTATTTTTTTAAAGTATTTTGATAAATACCATTTGATTATTCAATTACATTTGTTATTTTGTCCGGCTTACCATTGTTTCTATGTACTTACAAGGGCTGCAGAATATATACATTTGTTATGAGTGTAATATAAAAGCAGTTGTATTTATTTTATATATACTGAGATTTTCGCATCAAATTTTGCTGTGTGAAAAAGCGTTTCGGATTTTACTTCGACCAATCAGAGAGGCGAAGCGAGTTTCTAACACTTGAAAAAATCGTTTCGTCTAATCACAAACCACGGTTAAAGCGAATTGTGTTTTCGATTTCGCGGGGTATTTCACGGTCATCGTGGGTAGCTTTGTCAGGCTGCTTTGATAAGATAATATTTTCGGACGGGTGTACTCGAGTTGTTCGTAATTCAAACTTATAAAGAGCTAGGAGATATTTTAGAGGATAGCTGAACAATCAAGAAGATTTGTGTCTCTAGACAAGCCTATAGACAAGTTTATCGAAGACCAAAAAAAATAAGAACACTCTTTCAACGACACGAAGAGATGTAAGTTTCTCAACTCCAAATAAGAAAGCAGAATTCGAAGAATCGAGGAAATCCCGTGAATTTATTGTAGCAGTTAGAAGAAAAGATAGTGAAGATTTCGAGCCTTCCAGTTTAAGAGGACTAATTTACAGCTTTAATGGGCACTTGAAAGCATGCAAATATCCTTGCAGTGTTATTGAAGACAGCCAGTTTGAACAAGTGAGAAAAGCTTTAAAGCTCGAAGCAAAGAACTCAAAAAAGACGGCAAAGGAAACAAGCCAAAAGCAGCAGAAGTTATTACCTACAAAGAAGTAAACATTTTATACAACAAACAATTACTTGGAATTTCAAATGCTGAGGCTTGCTAAATACGATACGATGTGAAAACTTAATTTTCTAAGAGAATTTAATACAGGAGTTTTGTAATTATTTCAGAGAACCAATTAAAGCTGGATAAATACAAAAAATCTCAGTATGTATAAAATAAACAAATTACAGCATGGAAAGCGCTTTGTACGGGATTTTCACACTCGTTGGTTTTGTATCATAAGTCTCACTCGTTCGCTGCGCTCACTTGTTCGATTTTAGATACTTCACCAGCTCGAGTGAAAATTCCGTACACGCACGCTTTCCGTGAAGTAATCTCTATTTATCTACATGTAAAACCTGCCATAATTTTCGCAACTTCGGAAATTGGTGTTTTTTCAAACTTTGCCAGCGTTACTAAACAAATAACTATATTTATTTTAAACATCACTTTTTTCAGGGGTTGATTTCCTCTTTAAGAAAGTCCTTTCCTTAATATGTAGTTGAATAACTGAGGGTTTAAACTGGAATGAAACATACAGTAGGTAACATTTTTGGGGTGGAGGATTATCACTATTGACCAAAGAGCCTCAAACAAGATATTACAAATTTCAGAAATAAAAACCCTAAATCTTATTCCAAACCAAGTGGGTCACTTAAGCTAGTGCACATCACCAATTTCTCAAACTTCAAATTTTTCTCTGGAAGAAGAAAACTTTGACTCCCACTGGACGAGATGCTAATCCATAACAAGTTAGCTTCCAGCAGATGTTTGCACTCATTTACCAACCTGAGAAATCTGAATTAGCTTTTTGTGCAAGATAAGGTCACACGAAGATTAGAATCTTGGCAAAGCCGAGAATAAAACCCAGGAACTTGTGGCTATAACACAGAGATAATTCAAACTGTGCAAACAATGCAACTAATACAAATTTCAGATTCTTAGTAAAATTGTCCTGCTGTGATTTACGGCAGCTTCAATTTTGAAAAGTACAGTATTGGATGATTTTGCTGCAACCGTATTAAAATTCAAAACACAGAAAGGTGAACAAACATTTTTTTGTGTTATTTAGAAAACCAGACGCTGTGTGGCAATCACATTTGTGACATCAACACACTGGATTTCGTATCCAGTCCATTAGTCATTAATTAAACAAAATTTCAGTTTTAAAAGGCAAAATAAAACACACTTTGCATTTTATTATTTAAATCTTAGTTTTTATTTTGGATTTTACACATCAAATGCATCAAATTTCTGAAAAAAAAACAAACAAAACATTTCATAGCTACTTTAAGATTCTTTACTTCAAAAATGAATAAGCGAAAATTAAGTTTATAAATGAGCACATAGGCTTTGTTTGCTTCTGGTCATGAAAAAGGAGCTGCAAAGAATCCATAAGAGCCTCCTAAAGATTTCAGTTGAAAATTTTCTGTAATCGCACCATAACACACCTGCAAGAGCTGACCCCAGAGCTCGTCGCACTTGAAGCATTTCTGACATCTGTTCCAATTGATAACTCCTCCTCCAAGTCATTGCTACTATGGAAGACAGTTTGAACTCCTTGTGAACCTGCATCCTTTCTGTCTCGTCTGTAGATTGGATTTGTGTTGATGCTTGAATCCTGTAAAAATAATTTTTGGATAATTATATATTAAATACATTTATCGCTGTGAGTTGCCTCCTATTTGGAACACAGTGTTATCTTCGGATGTCACTAGCAACAAATGTGCAATACATACGATCAGCTGCTTAATATTTACTGTAGCTCATGCAAGAGTTGTTTTCTTCTAGGGTTGTTCACATACTACTCTTTACAAACAAAGCATAAATAGGACAGATCTTAATAATATGAAGTTTTGATTTTGCTATCAAAATTGATATGTATAATTATGATTCATATTGTGGTCATTGCAGGCCAGCTCCCAGGAGATGCTGGTACTCATTCACCCACCTCAGAATGGGAAAATATGTGTGGTGAGAAGGCAGAGATTTTAGCAAATGCACTAACAGGGGATTATTAGGGGTGAATAGCGTTTACACAGGGTCAAATTTTTTATCCATAATATTGTTTCTAATCTTATAGCGATAAATTTGACCTGCAAATTCAGAATTAACAAATTTGTTCCTAGGAAAATCTGAGCAGTATCTTATAAGAACTGAAATATTTCCTTCAGTCAAGCAATTGCTGCTGTATTTTTTTGCTTAACCAAGCATTAAATTAACCCCCACAGTTGAGCAACCCAGCCCAGGCAAAAAAGCAAGATACTTTTTCTTGGAAAAGTGCAGCACAAAATCTGTTTTTTCTTAATATTTGAATTATTTTGTAATAAGTTCTATCTTTGGTGCTTGTCTTTTTCTTTCTCCTAGGATTGCAGGATTATTTGTTCTTAATCTTCCAACCCTTTTCCTCCTCCCTCAAAAATCAAATTGTGTTTCCCTAGAGCATTTAACGTAATTCACTTGCTTAACTACAATTATAAAATTACAACAAAGCTGTTTTCTTACCATATTTGTTGGGCTCCATGATTGAACTGGAAAAAAAAAAAAAAAATCACTCATTTAGTACTCTTCAGTAACTCCCTCATCACACACTTTGACCTAGGGGCACTAGTTTTGTTTCTTACTCGTTATAATATAGATAGGAGCTTGCGCACGCTGTGATTGGTCAAAAATCCATGTTTTATCAGAGTATAAAACATAGAAAAAGCGTGTTTTATTGTTTTTCGCCACTCGCTGCATGTAAATCTATATCATAAAGCAAATAAAGAAGCCTAATCCGTGTATTACACTGCGATAAAACCCACCGGACATTTGAGAACACTCAAGAAATGTAGAAAACACTTGGCTGCGACTCGTGTTTTCTACATTTCCCTCATGTTTTTAAATGTCCGTTGTGTTAAATATCACAGTCTAATACATGGTTTATGCTTCTTTATTTGTTTTATAAAATTAATTTAGTATTCAACATCCATTATTTAGTAAGATTAAATAACATAACAATATTAATCCTTTAAATAGGTTCAGTGGCCAACAAGATCACACTTTTACAAAAGCCTACTGAATGCAACCTTCACAAGATTTGTAATGACCATGGTCCAAAATATCATTTCTCCTATGTTAACTATTTAACTATAAAACTGAGCTCGTCATTAAAGTCGGCTAACGTCATAAAGTCATTGTTTGAGAAGCAAAATGAAGTGTAAACTATGAAGGCCTCAGAACTATCCAATCCTGTACCACTTGTCTGTAGAACAATCGAATTTAATGCCACTTGTCTGGTAGCATGGTATATTTTTAAAATAGCTACCTGAACTGCACTTTTCTGTTGGTTATACTTCATGTGTTAACACTTTGCAATATAGCTAATAGCCATTATTCTATTTTTTTACAAATTTGTACAACTGATTTTATTCATATCGCCATCAGAAACCATTTCTCGTTCCATTATTTGGCCAGCATGGAACCAACACGTAACCAGAAATGATTGTTTCCGTGAAATATTCTGGTCTGTCATGCTCTGGCAATAATACTTTCTTCAGCACTGGTAATCACCAATACTATTTATATTGCCTGTAGGTAGCAAAACGTATCGACAACCTCTAAAACTGCTCCATGAACCATAATTACATAACATGACATTAGCTGACTTTAATGACGAGCTTCATTTTACAGGTGTGCAGGGCTCGACACTAACTTTTCAACTTACTAGTCTAATGGCTAGTGTCAACTTTGATGCTATTAGCCAAACATTTTCATTTACTAGCCATTCATTGAAATTCTGAGATGTCTTCCTTAATAAAGTCAGAAAATTGTATTTTGTTTACTGGCCAACGTGGCTAGTTGAAATAAAAAATCTACTGGCTAAAACTGAATTTCTACTAGTCTGTGGCTAGTTGGCTACCGTTAGTGTCGAGCCCTGTACTAATGATAATTATTAGTAAGGTTAATACCAACAGCTATAGTATAACAGCAACATGGAATAACAACAACAGTAGTAATAGCATTGACGATAATGCCAGCAGTAATAATAACAGTGACAAAAGTGACACGGGGCAAGATAAACGATATCTGCTAATGGCAGTGCAATAGTATCGGTTAGCACGAATGTGAAATCATGTTAAAAATGTTATTATCTTATTTTATAATGAAGCTATATCATTTCATTTTAGGAACATTTTTCCATAGCTGAGAAATACACTGGACTTAAAATATGTTTATCAGGTGAGCTCGTGGAATGAGTTACTGAGCAGTTACTAAACAAACATAGTGTTTAGTAACTGCTAAAACTAATTGGGAATCAAAAAGTTTAAATGCGTTCGTTAAGCAGATTAAGCAATTCATGACTCCAGTTTCAAATCAATGTTGGGATTAGGTGAAATGACAGATTTGAGATTAAGGAAATGAAAACTGTTGGTATTTGTGGATTATCTGATCATGAAATTCCTCTTGATATGGTGAAACCCTAAATAAAAGAGTTTTGGGATCCCTGAGTTACCCATGTTTCATTTGAAACCCTACGCTTGTCCCTCCTTATAAGAATCCAGTGGCTTTTATGTCCTAAGTCTTTTAATCTTTTTTAAAGAGACACTGATCCATGGCAAGTTAGCTGCCGGTAGAAGTTGTTTTAGCCTACCTCGTAAGGATGGAAAACTAAGTCAGCTATGGCGATAACCTGATCGCACAAGGCTTAGATTACTTGAAGTTCCTCAAAGATATTATGAACTGCAACGACGCCAGCCAATACTATTTCTTCGTAGCTTTTTTTTACTTAAATACTTGCTGTAGATTTATGCACCAGATCAATTGATTACTGCCCTGGTTGTCCGTCAGTGTGGTTTTCACATTTTTAAATTTGATAAGGACCGTCACAATAAGTTTTTAAGGAAGCTAACGTTTCGCATGATGACGTTTTGTATGTCCACCTTTCGCATCATGACATTGTTTCGTCACAGCAACTCCTCACGTAATTAATAAATGTTATATAATATAGCTATTATTTTCAATACCCTGATTCTTTTCATAGATCAAACAAAGCTCTGTTATTCAGTTCTATATTTAACTACATTAAAGTAAGCAACAAGAAAACGTGTGCATTTTGTCGTTGTAGGAGAGGTGTCTTATGAGCTATAAACCATCTTCAAGGGTATATAGTGATTTCCACGTTGAAAAACTGTTCTATATTCGTGGTTAGGGAGTTCATTAGTGTTGTATGTCAAATGTTTACTTTTCGTTTTGAAAACTAGGTGCCCTTGGAAAAAGAACTCGATTCCAAGAAAACGATCTGTCACAACTTATTGTTGAAGTGACCCTTGAAGATGGTAAGTGTGTTAATAGCTTCGTTTTTGCTTGTTTTTAGAGGTCAGAGTGGATTCCTGAAGACCGAGACAGTTAACCCACAGAAACTCGATACAAGATTAATTCTTGTTAATTTCATGAAAATTAGAGATCTGTTTTGCCTCCTTCTGAAAAGCTCCTAATTCCCTCGTCCAAAGCATTTTTAGAAAGAGCTTTAGTAGTGTGTTGCTAAGCGCAAAATAAACCAAAGTCACCCTGTTTTTACTCTGATGAAATTAGTATTCTTTTCTTGTATGACAACATTTTTGGTATATATATATTATGTTCAGAACTTTTTAAAGCTAGCTCTTGCTTAAGAGGTATCCCATCTCAAGAATGTTAATAATCAAGTAACAATGAGACGACAGAAGAATAAAGGGAGTATTTGCTATTGTTGCTAGAGAGCATTGCAAATGCTCGCCCTCGCTTACACTGATTTCCTAATGGCTTATTAGAATTCCGCTTTTATGCTGTAACACTCAGTTAAAGCGATACAATAGATTTTGTTTTAAAAAGCAGGTAACCTAGTGTACGCTTTGAAAGCCTTTTCTTCCTTGACAAAATCTATCGCTGTTCGAGCTCAATTTCATCATTCATATGACTGGCGTTATCAGCTCCGTTTCTGTTCTGGACTGTGACAGCTCTGCATGGATAACAAAACGACAGCAGATCCTTGAATCCTTGACGATACTTGTCATTGTAAATGTAATACACGACAGGGTTTACCGCTGGATACAAGGATATGATAGCATGTAGGGCAAACAATCTATAGCTACACGGTAACTTGACATTTCCATTGAAATGCAAGAAAAATATTATAAAAGCTAGAATCCAAACTAAATAAAACAGAATTACCACAGTTAGGAGCATCCACGTGATACGGCGATTGTTTTTGTTCCTTCTTCGGATTTGTTCAGTGGCGAGGTTAAACTGCCTTTTTTGTCTGTACAGACGTACTACAACGCTGGAATACAGCACGGTTAGCAAAAGAGCACTGCCAAAGACGAAACCAAGACCAAGTATCACAATTGTTTCAAACAAGTTCCTCTCCTGTGACAGCAGTCTCGGATTCAAATCACAACGGAATATTTTGTTATCGTCAGATACACGATCAACAAAATAGAAAAAAGGGGAACAAAGCGCTACAGCGGCCAACCAACCACAGACAATTGCAAACCGACATTTTGTCTTAGAAAACAGTGGTGGTTTTATTGGGAATACAACACCGTGAAATCTGTCCACGGCGATTAAAACCATGCTGAATGTCGATACAATGCTCGATAAGCCCCCAGCATTCCATGTAAGCTTGCAAAGAAACTTACCCCAAATCCCTTGAATTAACCGAGCATTGTTAAAATATGTAGAGCTTAAGCAATACGGGAGGTAAATTATTGGATATAATAAATCAGAAATTGCCATGTTCATTATGAAATAGTGGACAGCTGTTCTCAAGGTTTTGTTTCTGTAGAACACTCCCACAACTAAACTGTTGCCAATGAGCGAGGACGCCATCAAAAGAGAGTAAGTGGTGATTTGAACGACTTTAGTTTGTAACGAGATTGAACAAGTGACAGGTACTGTTTTGTTCATTGTTGGGTTATGGAAGAACCTCTCCTGGTAGTTCGTCTCTCTCTGGTAAATTATCCTGTAATAATAACAACAATGAAGATATGAATACAACAACCTTACTGCTAAATACACTACGCGTATCTATAAGAATGTTCAATGAAGCTCAGATTAGCCGAAATTTAAGAACATATTAAGAACAAGCTCAGGCTGTAGCTGAAGAAAAAGTATCATGCAAGTTCAAACTTAACTGAATCTTGTAAAATCGTTGGACAACCAAAAAATTGACCTCTGCAGCCTGTGGGCGAGGACTGCGAGGGAGGACAAAATTCAGTGGTTAGTAATCTTGGTTAAATGCGCTGGGATCTCCTCAAAATATATACGATCAGCATTGGTTTTTAGTGCCGTATCTTTTTGTTTTGATTTCACATTTCAAACTGATGACTAAACTAAGAACAAAATTACGAACACATTGAGGCTGAAGCAACCAAAAAATTAACAATCAGCTTCGACAAAATTTACTGGTCCTTATAAAACTGGATGTATTATTATGGCCCGTATACATGCACTCAAAGAGATTTCAAATAGTTTAGAGGCAGGTGAAGTGGTAGGGCAGTTTTAGACTTTGTAAAACATAAATTGGATACTATTTGTAGGGTATAAAAGTGTTTTTTAAAAACCTCAAACAAAAACTTAAAAATCAAAGTTACATAAACTAATTCAAAAACAAACTATAACTAGTTACCGAGAAGATATGTTGCTGTCGACATTAATCGCTGCATTAAGTTTTCTTGCCACTGACTCAACTGCTGTCTCTGAGACTCCTGTTTTACTAAAACACAACTCTGAAAACATTTAAATAAACGGATCCCACTCATGATCTGATTGGATGTCTCGCCACCTTTCTCTGATTTGTTTCATCTGTGTATTTGTTTTTCCAAATTTTATGAATGAATGCATTTGGAAATAAGATTACTACTCGACACGTCCATCATTTGGAAGAGCATTTTCCGTTTGAAATACTGAATTGCGAAATAGTATGACATATATATACGACTATTTATCCTATGGTTTGTGGGACCCGTTTAGGAACACATACACAATATATGACAGCTATCAGTTTTTTTAATAAAAACAAGCAGATTGTTGTTTTTTTAAACTACTAATTGCTAAAAGTTGCAATCACTTTTGGCTTTTAAGAGCCGTTGTCTGAGAAAACCGGGCAGAGGCAAAAGATGGGGGTCGGCCGATTTCCATGATTTTTTCAGCATT
>JAOBAY020050892.1:0-13345 GCA_025331085.2 Zoanthus sociatus
TCTTCTTTGATAGTTGGTATATAACAAAACACTTATTGAACTTAACCTCGGTAAAGCAGTATGTTTTGTGGTCCCTCATAGCCATATTTCACTCAGCTCTGCCTTGGGAAACATCGGCGGTCTCGGGACCACAAAACATACTGTTTCCCTCGGTCTCAGTCAGTAAGTGTTAAATCTTATTTTAATGGCTGGCAACAGTGTTTTTTCAGTGAGTCTTAGATTAAGGAATAAGAAGATGTTACAATAAATGTGAAGTGTTCAGTTAAATGCAACTCCATGTACATTTAACTTCTTTTTAGTTTTAAACTCATACTTAGTTGCTTGGTTTTGCATGAGACTCTTCAATTGATTTTCCAACTTAATGCTAAAATTCAAAAGACATTAATTACAATATTAAAATTATAACTTAAAAGTTTGACAGATGCCTTCTATCCCTTTTTACTAGCTGTATTTTTTGTTAAGTCTTTTGCAGCAGTTTGATATAATGCTAACTGATTACAAATTTATAGTTATCTCACAGTTCCTTGCAATTTCATAATTAGTTAATTAATGGTTGACCTGTTTAAAGTATCAGCATTCAAGGTGTTTTGTAGTGTTTCTTTCCTTATTCTAATGAAGTGTTTTGGTAGAAGGCTGCATGGTATGTTTCCCAGGATTACCAATGTCATTCCTTTTAAGACTAAAACTTTGATGTAAGGTGTAAAAATTTATAGCAGAGCTCCTGCGGAGCACCATACTTAAGGAAATATCGTATATCCATCGAGTTGAATTTTCAACGTCATGTCCGTCCATCCATTCATACGTACATACGTACGACGTCCGTGTACATGAGTGGAATAGGTTTTTCAGAGACTGCAGTACAGTTAACATCACTTTGGGAGCTCTGCTTTTAGCTAGTGCCTAAATCTATGTATTAAAATAATTTGGATAGTATGTGTGTTCTGATTGGTTAACAAGTGTGTTTTGATAGTGCTTTGAAGCATGGAATGACATGAGCAATGTGATTGGCTGTCTTCAAGTTTTTTCATGAAAGAAATATAACTATAAACATATAGGTGGATTTCTGTTTACATTTTCCCCTTCACTAGCATATTATGTGTGCCAGTTTCTGATAAGGTTACAAAAACTGAAGCACTGTATATTGGGAATGTTTTGTAAAATATACATCTTCTGAAAATATGAGAGTGATATGCTAAACACTGTTCCTGTGATCTAATGGAGATTTTACAGAGAATTTATGGCTCATTAATGCTTTTGCCACACAGCTGTTTTGAGTGTTTTGGAACCGCCATATCTTTTAGAAACTGCTTGAATAGAGTCAAAATTTTCATCGCTTTGTTAATTCGATAAGTTTTCTCAAGTTTTAGGCTCAAATCTTATTTATCTTTGTTCATTAGCTACCAAGAGTTGTATGCTAATGAAGCAGAATGTAAACAATGACGTCAGTAAAGATTTGCCTATAAGCACTTTGAATTTTGTCTTTCTCTTTGTTAAGTCAAAAAAATAATGATTTTATAAGCGATATTGATCATGTTTCACTGATCTGCTCTCAAATGGTCACCTAGTTTTTTACCCGGCTGTGAATGCAGGAAGAACTTGTTATATTTCTTAAATAATAAACAAAGACTTTTTCCTGTTCCTCAAGATTAACTTTTGGAAATTTATTGTATGGTTCACTTTTCAGTTGGAAAACAAGCCACTGTTGAAACTGTAAGTCATGCCAAACCTGTATCAAATGGAGACCTCCCTAACATTCGGAGTCCAAAGAATGGTAAGACCAGCTATGATTATTAAAGTTATTATTATTATCATTATCATTATTGTTATTATTATTATTATTATTATCATTATTATTGTTATTGTTATTATCATTATTATTATTTGACAGTGTATAATAAATTTTTTAATGTTATTTGAAAATGGTTTTCTTATCTTTCCTCCTTCTTTGATTAAGTAAAAATATTGGCAGAATTGTTTCTAGATTTAACATGAATATATATCTAAAGTTAAACCTACAAGTAACATAAGTAAGTGTGTCCCAGTGCAAAAATTGTAAGTGCATCCACAAGAGGAAATTGTTAAAAGATGTGTTGAGTATCAAGAATACTCTTTCAGCAGCTGCAGATGTGAATGAGGACTTCACTAGAAAAGTCTTTATGACTACGGCAGACCAATGTGCCCAGTAGTTAATCAGATTGTTCCCTCCAACATTTGTTTTTCACTAGATACTGTGGAGATGTCCTTAGTGGCAGAAAAATATTGTGGGAGTTCTGTAATTAATAAGCAACAATTACTTTATATGGTTAATATTTTAAATGTTCACAATGTAATGTTCACAAAGTAAGTGTGTTAATTTTGTAGAGTTTGATATAAGTGAATTGTTAATTGATTACAGAACTGCAATTGCCAAGTTATTCCATCAACATAGCAATGAAAGCCAATTGAAATTAATTCTGTCAGTCTTACACAAAGTCATTGTTTTGACCTGCTTAGTTTTCCGCTAAAATATTTCCATCCCTCTTGTCAAAGGCTTGGATAATTGCATATACCATCAGAAGTCAGAATGTTATTTCCAGCTAAATAAATTTAATTGTGTTTAATAATTTGATTTTAGAGTTTGTCAATGATTTGGACAGTCCCCAAAGTCCAAAACACCAAGTTACAACTACTCACTACTCCCCCCCTGCTCCAATCCGTGCCGAGACACATCCAGGTCCAAGTTTGAATGGAGTTGGTGGCCAGCAAATGAGGGCCTCTACAGCAACCCGTGAGTTGGATGATTTGATGGCTTCTCTGTCAGATTTCAAAGTAAATGTTGGGGCGTCTGGCAGTCCTGGACAAGTGCGGCGTAGCAGTGATTATGCCAAACCCCAACCTAAAGCAACAAAAACACCAAGCTCTGGTAAGTTGTGGTATTGTTAGGTTAATTGTTTATCATTTTATAACTTTCTTATCTGAAATTAAATCTCATTAAAGGGAGCCTGAACTCCAAAATTATTTTTTGATATGTTGAAGTGCATATACTTGAGATTCGAATAATGTAGATTTATTGCACTTTGAACGTGGGATCAGAAGAGTTGCTCCTGACGTCACAATGTGAAATCCTACTGTGTTTATCACTGGAAATGTTAATGAAATTTTAAAGTAAAGACATTTAATTTCTACAAAGCTATATCTGCTAAAAATCACCGTCATAAAATATTTACAGATTGTCAAAAAGAATGCAACGTGTCTTTTTAGCATTGTGACGTCATATCGTGATGATCTTAGATCGCAGGCGCAAGTATGGCGTCTTTCTTAGTCAAGAGCTAGCACATTTTTTATTTATATCTAAGGACAGCGACTGAGAAATCGGTATAAAACCACATTTCTGAAATTTTAAACAGTTGTTATTTTGTATATCAGAAAAATAATTTAGGAGGTAAGGTTTTCTTTAAAGATGTCTGTTATAAAAAGATTTTGGAAATATCTCACTATTGGGAAAGAATTAAAAGTTTTGGTTTTCATTTGTAATTTATTGTTTTGACCATGTAAGTTTTCAGATATTACATTTTATAAAAAATACCGATCTTAATTTGTATTAAGTAACCTAAATTTTCATTTGTTTATACAGATTGAAAAGTTGGGGGAATTGGACCCAGTGCTTGCGGATATTGTTTACCAATGTGTGTCAGAAGATGTTAAACAACGGCCAACAGCGAAAATGCTTCTTGCTCATCCCCGATTTGCAAAGTACAAGATGGCAAGAGACATCCCTCTCGAGGTTTAGATGCAAGGAATATTTTCCTAGAAATGGGGAAAAGTGCTCGTGTGGGAAAAGCCTTTCAAGAATGGCATAATATAATTCTGTCATATACAGCTTTCTTAATTGCTCAGATTGACAAGAGTAAAGTTATAGATGTCCTCACTTAATGTGTACCATATTTCCTAGAGTATGTAAGTCCACATTATGAAACTTATGATTTAGTTGAAAAATATGACAGTTTATTTTCAGATATGTTTTGATTTAGCTTTACTTTTGCCAATATCAGTGTGAATGTACTGTAGCTACTAAAGATAGTTTGAGCACCTGCTAAAAAAGTTTAGCTTGAGTCACTTGTTGTTTTAATATGGGGTTAAGCCATTTGATGTGCATGTCCTCTTAAAGCTTGATTTGATATTGTGTTGGCTGTGTCCAGAATTTTGGAAAAAGTGTTCCTGAGGAGGCCTATGGCATTCTGATGGCACATTGTAACCATCTTTACTTATTGTACATTCACACACTAGATGGCATAAGTAATGCTGATTATGTCTGAAAATATACTGTTATGGTTAAAAATTGTCATTTTTGCTTTGAAGTTACACACTTCTCTGCTTATAAAATTTTTGCTTTAAGCTTTAAATTTGAGATTTTTTGGTTTTACATTTAAAGGAATTAGTAAGAAATTAGTTATTTCATTTTGACGATTGAGTCATTTCATTTTATAAAAATAAACAATATTTTGTAGGTCAAAGAACATTTTATACTAAAAGTTTTCATAAAATGGAAAAAGTGACACCTATGCTGAAAATTAGTTATCGGCGTGTGTTTGTTATATTGACTATAAGGCTGGGAAATATGGTGTTTCATCAAAAATGTTATATAATTACTGTGCGCATGGTCTTAGAATGCAGCGGTATCGGCTGATGTTACATTTGTGCCGCAGCCCAAAAGTAACGTTGGCTCTGTTCATGCCGAGTGGCCACCGATTACTTAGCGATAAGATCCGAGAGCATGCACTAAACAGATTTAATTAAACTCTAAGCCAGACACAGTACAAACCACTAAGTGGTTCTAGTTGAATTTATTGTATCATAGTTGACAGTTGTAAATAGGTGAAAAATGTTTAGCTAGACGTTTTAGACTTATTGCTAATAGTATACTAGGAGAAAAGTTAATCTCTTGCGGAGTTCTACTTATAATGGTAGGTGTCTTGTATTCTTGAACAAAGTTGCAATAACAAAGTAGTTTTAAAAAAAAACGATTGCAGTTCGTAGTATTTTTGTTAGTTGTGTTGTTGGCTTATGATTTCAAGCATTGTTCAAATCAATTGACCAAGGCATTCCAGTGTGTACTTGTCTCCTATTTGGTTAGAGTCACATTTCACTGTCGTCCTTTAGCGGCAATAGAATTGTTGATGTTCTTTTTTTTTTTTTTGCTGGAATACAAAATTAATGTTCGCCAAACGTGCTTAATTTTTGCGCCCTAAAATTAAAAAGATAAAAAAGAATTTGGGACTTACGTTTCGGACTGGAATCCTTTGTCGGTAGACTCCAGTCCTAAACGTCAGACCCAAATTCTTTTTACCTACGGTGTAAAAGTTATCTTTTTATAAAACTATTTCTGTAGAAACACCGACATCCATTTATACAATTTGTAGTCTTGAGAGGTTAGGGTAGGTTATATATATATATATTTTTAATTGTAAATAATCATGCAATTCGGCCTTAGAAGGCTGCCATATGATTTTAAATAAAGCCATCTATCCATCTGTCTATCTTCCAGTAAATGCCAAGGCGTCATTTCCCGCGCATTTTCACTAGTATTTTTGAATATTTGAGTTACTGTCATTTAAATCAGCAGCAATTAGGAATTATAAACTGTTCTATTTAAAGTGTAAGCGGCCGTAAAAACCATTAAGGTTGGTTTGAGTGTAAACAGTAATATGAGGGGGCGTACTTGCCAGGTTCGTCTAATGGCGCTGTTGGATGGAAGTGAAAAAATTGCGCCTTGTCGCAAATTTTATTCTTTGCAGGTTTTTTTGGCTGTCGGTATTCTAAAACAAGATTGTTGGAAGGTTTCTTTAAAGGGAAGATCGTTGGTTTAAGGGTAAATGCTTCGGAAGGCAGTCATGTACACTATTAGGAAGGGTCAAGGTCAAATCTTCAAGGATTTTTTGTTTGAATTTGTGATATTTTGTCATTTCTTTTAAGAAAATATAAGTTTTAGAATTGTTCAAGGTGTGTTTAAGGTAACATTTTTCTCTGAAAATTAGAGTTGTCAGCTACCCAGAAAACAAAATTATTCAATGTAAACTTGTAAATAAAAGAAGTGTAATTGTTACCAGAACTCCACAATAATATCAAATATTAAAAGGAAACAAAGGCTACATCTGTTTTAGTTATACACATTATATAGTATTGCATCGGTTATTGTACTCGTCAGAACGCCGTCTACACGAGCAATATTTATGTGAAAATTTTTGTGTCGACTAATTATTGTATGGCAAATATTATACTGGAAAACGTGTAAAAATTATCACATAAGAATTGCTTGTGTAGACACGGGCAAATGAAAACCTCGACTAAATATTGTCACCTGAAAGTTGCTCTTGAAAACGAGGTTTATGACCCAAGCAACTCATGAACCTGGTGCTAATCTGTGGTTTCTGTAGTTTTTGTAGTGTTGAGAGGATGCGAGTCTGGCCTTCCTCTTGATGGGACACTAATCTATCGCAGGTTGGCAGGTTGCACACGCTGGTATTCATTTACCAACTCTTCCGAAGTGATGGGAAAGGAGCGGCGAAGCCATTTATTCCCCCTCCCCTCTTCTTTCCCAAAAAAAAAAAAAAGAAAAAAAAAAGAGCCGCCTCACAAGTTACAACCCCAGAAGGAAGGAAAGCTGATATACAAATCTCGCCGTAGCCGGGATAGAACTTGGGGATCTTTGTGGCTGGGAGAGTTCTTATACACCAGTCAATTAAAATAAGAATTGACACTCGAGTGATTTGTCTGGTTTTGACGCATACGCGCGCGTCCGCAAATGATTTGGAGGGCCCTTGACAAATACGCGCGCGTCCGCAAATGATTTGGCGGGCTTTTGACTAATACGTGCGTCCGCAAATGTTCCCGCCTTTCAAACAAGCTTGACGTTTGGGTCTCTTGTGCAGCACTTTTCGACGTTTGTGTTCGGTTTTTCTGTTCCAGTTTTTAAACTGGCATTCAACGCTTTGACAAATTTACTAAATACTGGATCTAATATAATTGAAATTGGTTTGTTTTTTAAGGTGGCGAACACATGGAAACAAGGTAATTTGTAACCAGCTTTTCACAAATTTAATTTTGCTTATTGCTCCTGAAAACTTTCGTGTTACTTTATTGCTTAATCTTTTTTCATATACATGCTTTTTATTTCTGTTTGAACTTACGCCAGTTCACATTTGTAGTACTTTTAAAATTTTAAAGATTCTTAGTTATTCAAACCCTTGCTTCCCGTTCGTTAAAGTCATGTATCGCGACTTAAAATGCAGTGAGCTCGTAACAATTTTAAGGTTAGTGACTTTAGGTTCGTGTTTTGTTTACATATACCTGCACTGAGCTTCGCTCCCGGGAAAGTACTCGCCCACATGAGGTATACAGGTACGTGCCGCCCTATAGGATATAGTTTTCGAGCTCTAGAGTCTGGGATAGGGTATAATATTTGCCCGAGGTCTGCGATAGGGTATCCAATGTGGCATGGGTCAGGGATCTAATTATCTCGGATAGGGTACAGTTTCTGGTGTTGAGAGAGTTATGATAACATGTATGGCATTAATAAAACGACCAGCACTGTGTCGCCATTCGTATAAGCACGCTAATGGAAATAAAACGGTTAGGCAGCTTTTATATGTTTACTTTGGGGTAGGGTATCAAATTTAAACATTCATAGGTCTGGGAGAGGGTCAGGGTTTTGAGCTTACAGCGGCACTTCGCTTTGTGCATAATTCAAATTTCTCTTGCATTGCGTTGCCAGTACGAGCGTGTATTTGTAAACGATCCACTCACATCAGTCACTAAAAATTAACAAACCGTCGGACGACCAAACTATTAACAGGAGGAAAGAGGTTCATTTGAACCTCTCTTCCATTCCCATTCAAACAAAATTAGTAGGTACAAAGCTTTCTTTCAAAAATATTTCTCTTGTCATTTAACTGGTTTCCATGGCAACAGTAACATCGAATGATGATACTATTGCAAAGTTTGGAAAATTTTAAATATTTTTCCATTTTCCCTATAAATTCAAGGTATTTTTATACTTTACACTATTTTATTACCTTTTATGACATTGTTTGTGTAAATCTGAATTTTTTTAAAAATACTTTCTGTTTTTACAACTCTTTTCACTTTCAAAACCTGCAAAAAAATCCCATTCAAGTTACAAATACAAATCCTGCCAGCAGAAATCTCTTATGTCCCCACCTAAAACGTGAAGAAAAAGAGACCTCTGCGAACAGCCGCTCGATCCTCTGTTGAGCATGCGCGACCGTTTCCATGACGCCGCTTACGTCATTCCCAAGTGCCGATCATCCAGAAGATCGCAGTCACGACGAAAATTCAGCGGATGATATAGTCGCATGGCAACAAGCATTGCAGGCTCCCAAAAAAAACAGGGTAGCTGTTGCTGCTTGGCCACAAAGCCGTCAAACCAGTTTCAAACCGGACTGGTACGTCAAGGTTTTGGACGGCGCGACTTCAGAAGATCGAGCGGCTGTTCTCAGAAGCCTCTTTTTCCTCTTGTTTTACGTGGGAACATAAGAGATCTC
Source organism: Zoanthus sociatus (assembly GCA_025331085.2). Lineage (NCBI taxonomy): Eukaryota > Metazoa > Cnidaria > Anthozoa > Zoantharia > Zoanthidae > Zoanthus > Zoanthus sociatus. Next base: position 8,541 of record JAOBAY020050892.1, read on the forward strand.
TGCTCGCAGGGTATGTCAAAATACGTGTTTATTCCTAAAGAACAGCTACTGAAAATGTAGTGGCAATGCTAAACACTTGAAGAAAATCGCAAAAAAAAAAAACGATAGGAACGGAACGGGGTCCATTTCACCCCACCCCTTCTTCTTCTGGACATTCGATGATTAACATATAAGCTTAATTGTGAGAATGAATGGCAACAAAGTCAATATTTCTCAATTTTAAAACATTTGATTTCCATTTTTTGGGACTTTCAAAATTGCTTTATAAAGCCTTATAAATAGTTTTTAGTAAAAACTTAATCACAACTTTGAACTTATAGTAGAACTAAAATTCTTGTATTAATTTTCCTGAAAGTAATTAGCAGGTACAACTATGTGGCATAATGTGAAAGAAAAAACAAGATGCAAAATTAATTGGAAGACAAGACTTAAAGCAACATAAATTTTTAGGAATTATCATGCGGCAATCCTGGCCAATGATCATAAAAGTATTTAACTCCTTGTAGAGAAGAGCAAACTGAAAATAAAATGCAGTCTTTTTGGTGGGAATAATAAAAAAAATTGTGTTACTGATGATGCTTTTTTAAGTGTTGTGTTTTGGTAAGTTCAACAAATTGTCTGAAAGTGAAGTGATCCTCGTGGGAGTATCTCCCTTCATATTGAGAGTTCTTGGTGTAAGGCCAGTGCGAGTGGTGTGAGTGGGTGTTGACTCTCCCAATCGAACTGGGGATGGAGTGTAGCTTGCTCTCAAAGCTTTGTCTGTTCCTGTTCTGATACCAAGCTTGTTTGATGCCAATCGCTGTGCAGCAGGAGAAAGTTGGGTGAGACGCTCCATTGTATTCAAATGTTTGGGGCTCCTACAGAATTTTAATGTAAAAACTAATTAGTAGAAAATCATAATACATTACACCTTCAAAATTGAATAGTAGCTCCTTCTTATTGCTCACTTAAAACAATAAAAAATTATTCGTTCTCATTTACTAGTCGGGTGGGGGGCTTGTTTAAAATTGAAACTCTTGGCAAATGAGATTGTTAGAGGGAGTTAGATTGTTATTTTTAAGCATTAATAATAGTAGATAAACTAGTACAAGCTATTAGCAACATAGCTACCATTGTCAGTGCTGTAAATGATATAAAGTTTATGTAAGGGTATACAAGCATTGTACAAACAGTAGCAATGATAACTTATACACCACAGATATATTCATGATAAGTTCACATAAATCAGAAAGTCTAAGATATTATAATTTTGATAATGAAACAACTCAACTAATTAAATAAAAAATACTTATAATTTATTTCGAACAATACATATCATAATTTGTATTTGGAAATATGTTGCTTTTTTAGACTAGCTGTTTCTAACAAAAACAGTTTTACTACTGTTAAAACCAATTACTATTAATTTACTTCACTACACACCAGGACAGAGCAACTGAACAAAGTTTTGGAAAACTGAGTTTCAGTCATTTCACACAACTTGGTTGTTATTGCACTAGTCAAGCAGCCTACCGGTATGTCTAAAAAAATCTGACTAACACTCTCAGTAAAGTTTGAATATTTCAAGTCTTGAGTAAGAGTGAGAGTTAAGAAAGCTATTTAAATATTCTGTATTATATCTAATAGGCTACCAATTTCACATGGAGTCAAAAGATGTAATGTTTGCTTACTAGCAATAGAAATGTATTTATGTTAATATTATAAAACTAATTTAGTCTCCTTTATAGAGAAAAGTCCTCAATATTAAAATTTATGGAAACAAAAAGTGGTTTCCAACAGTTTCCCGTGAATCATAATACACAGAACTTTTAAACTGGTTTCCAAAAGTTTCTAACATCTCCTGGCTTGTAAGAACAATTCAAGTTCACTTAAGGTTACGATACCGTTTGAATTGCAAAAAATTATCAAATTTTAGTTTTTAATAGAAAATGCTTGTCCTTAAAAGAAGCTTTCAAAGTAAACAAATATCTTTCCAAACGCTAATTTGGTTCTTGACATATTACAACTAAAACTGTTACCGGAAGTAAACAAACAAGTGGGCGATGTTATTTCAAATTTTGAAAGTCAATTTAGTTTTCTTTTTATAAAGTTAATTCTAAACATTTACGTCCTCGAAATATAAAAGTTTGTTGAATCGGCTCTAAAAATTTAATGTTGCATGCTATCAAAAATCCCTGACACCGTTTTGGAGTTTAAGTTAAACTAATTTTTTAACAACAAAAAAAATTCCGGAAATTAAAATGTTGGTTAGTTGGAACTCCGCAAAGGAAAACTTTTCAGTCTAAATTAACAACGTAGTCTTTGCTTACAAAAGTAATTTCGAAAAAACAATTTAAACCATTATTTAGAGAATTTCATAACCTTTCCAACGGTGTATATAGGTCACAAGGGATGTGTGACGTAAAACAAAGAAGATAGAGTAACAAACTGAAAACACTGCTAGAAGGTACCGTAACCTTAAGGGTTAAAGACTGCAATGAGTGGTTTGTTTACACATGCACTCACGCGCTGGCGAAACAATGAACGAGAAATCTGAATAATGAACGGGGCGAAAGCCAAGCGAGTCTCTCACGTAGTAAAGGGGACGAGAACACGATGAAAGGGGGCTGTTCTCGCAGGCAAGGACCTGACCCCAAATTCTTTCTAGCCAAAAACAAAACGATATCAATTGTGAGCAATTTCTGTCATTGTATAGCAGCAACTGAAATTGGGTCTACATAAAATAGAAAAAGTTGCTTCTGCAGGTTTTGATTTGTTTTTGAATTGCAGTTATGCAGGAATTCTAGTAGTGGTGAACACCATGTTAAAAGCTGCATCTTGGTATACCTTAATGCGACAACGCGACGCTGTTAGTGTGTTCATATACGCCATTCATTACTTGGCTTTGTAGCTGCGCGATGCGGTTCCAGTCGAGACCAAGAAAATCGACCCTTGCTCACCATAGAGTCTCCAGCTAAGTGGTTAGAGCATCCAGCTAAAACACGGGGGGCCGTGGGTTCAAATCAAATCTGGAACTCGGACTTTTTTCCGCGTTCTCCTTGCCTTTAATATGTTAGTTTTGTTTTACCGAGTTTAATGGTGTTGAAAGTCGAAGGAGTTGTAAGCTGGAAGCAGTAAGTAGTGCGGAAGTAGTCAGTATTCAAAATTTAAAAAAAAAAAAAAATTCAGTCCCTATTTCAAAAGCCGGACAACCAAGCCCGTGAGTTTGCTTGCCATGATGAGGTTCTTGGTTGTCCAGAAAAAGCTACCCATACTCTTAGTGTGCGCCAATGGTTTTCGTGAAAGTCAGGGGTTATGTTGTAGCATGATTCAAAATAGCGTCTTTGAATTCGATCGCTACCAGTCATAAAACTTTGGGTTTGTCTCTTACATTTTAGTATCTGGTATTGTTTTGTAAAATTTAAAGATATCTAAAACACAGGAAAACGCTTAGCTGAGGCAAATTAATGATTAAAGTAACTTCACATTATCGAATATTGACAATAACAATCGTCACGTAAGTCTTGCGCCGTTTGTGATTAATTTATTTTATACGTTTGGTTGCGTTGTGATTGTTTATACCTCGGGCAACCAGCTGCTAAATTTTACCAAAAATTTGTTGCCCGTAAACTTTTGGTCGTGTTGGGCGACCGGACGACCGCTAATTTTGAGCACTGAGTGCTACGGAGGTCTTCCAGAATTGAAAATCTGCGATAGTTGGAGAACCTCTATAATTATCTTTTATTCACATAATCTTATTGTTTTCGTTATCGATCCAAAAATAAAATAGTTTCTGAAATACTTGGTAAAATGAAAAGAAACTCAGTTGAACTAACGAATGCAAACGTCGGCTTCATTGACACAATTTTAGTAGCGTAGAATATTAGAGGAAACTAAATATGAGCTCTATTTGCTTGAACCGAGCAACCAGGATCTCGATAAACTGTAATATAACATTACTATGTTCGTAGGTTCACTTAATTGTTAGGTATCAGAAGTACATCGTCTATCACAGATGGGTGCATTTGGAATTCTATATTCAAAAGTAAACTTCTAGCTATATAATGTTTTCCGTTTCTTCACGTCGAGAAAAAGTCCGCAGGCATTTAAAAAACAAAAAACGAAAGACATATTCACATCACGTAACAATAATGAAACAAAAATGATAGAAACAAACAGTACGAGGCATACGAAAAATGACTAAAAGAAGAACAGAACAAAACAGAAAAAACAGAAATTTCTGAAGGAAATGAAGCCTTCTAAGGATATGATAACTTGTTATGTCATAGTCATATCCACAAAGTTATAGAAATTGTCGACATCTTGCAAAGCTTTCTCTTCTGTTTCTGAAATGTAAACTTCGGTAGTCGCTCCTCCAAACAATCTAGAAATGATTTCTTGGCACTTTCTAATACAACTTTTTCCATTCATTTCAAAACCAACGACTGGACCTAAGATAGCAAATGTAGGAAACGAATTAGTAAAAAAAAGGAATTTTTTACTCGATTCCACACCGCAGTCCATGAGCTAGTACTATCAATGTCTTACCCATGCATGCACGAAACATTGGACGTAAAGATTAAGTATCGATTCTACACGGTAACAAACAGGTGATACACTCTCACTGGTTCTAACTGCTGATAGACAATTGTTACAATCTACTTGATCCTCCATAATGACAAACAGGTGATATACAGTCAGCTCTCTCTTAACGGACACCTCTATAAGTCGGACACCTCTATAAGACGAACACCTCTATAAGACGGACACCTCTATAAGACGGACACCTGGTGCTGGTCCCGGCCGTTTCTCAGTCATTTTACTAT
>JAOBAY020050911.1:0-13341 GCA_025331085.2 Zoanthus sociatus
GTTTTATCATGGTGGACTACCTGTAAACTAGCCTGGAGCTAAGTGTAGCACCCACGTTAAATAAAGTATTGTATTGTATTGTATGTATTGTATGGTGAATTGTCCATTTTAGGAATAGGTAATCTTTAGCAAAAACAGAATGAAATAGTTATTGAGGGTTGCTGCTTTATCCTTTTCTGATAATATGACATTAATCCCATCCTTAAGGGGAGGAATACCAACATCTTCAGATTTACTTGTACTTACGTATGACCAAAACTTTTTAAGGTTGTCAGGCAAGCTAGGCCCAATAACCTCATTTAGATACTTATTATTGGCTTGTTTGACTAGTTTGAAAACTTGATTTCTCTGATTCTTAAAAGCTTTCCAATGGACAGAGGCTTTCGTTTTCACAGCTTTCTTGTATAGTTGGTCTTTCTTTCGCATATTTCGCTTGAAATCCTTACTAATCCAGGGTAGTTTGAACTTTGGATTTGAGTTTCTTTGAGCAATGAATTTAAATATTCCATCTCGTAGAGTCTATTTAAAGATCACCCAGTTTTCCTCAAGGGGTTTGTTCTCAGGATTTGACATAAGGAAGCTGTTTGAAGCCTTTTGCATGTGTTCATTTGGGTCATGAAAATCTGCTCTCTTATAAACAGAGACTTTGTGAGGTGGTTTGTAAGATCTTTTAGGCTTTAAATTGGGATCAAAGGTAATTACAAGATGATCACTAATGCCAGATGTGGTAGATATGTTAGAGACAGAATTGGGAAATGTTGAGAGCAAAAGATCTAATATTTTACCTGATACTGGTCTCGTTGTAGATTTCACATGCTGGTTCATTGAAAAATCTTCAATCAGGTTGAGAAATTTATTTTGTTGCCTTCAGTTGACACTGGTGGGCATAGGAACATCGGAATTCCAATCTATGTCGCCAAGGTTAAAGTCACCTCCCATGATAATAATGTTTGGATGGTTTGCATTTTTCCTAAAAAGTTGATTTAAGGAATCATGGTCAATAACTTCAGCAGGAGAATTTGGTGGTCTATATACAAATGATAAGTATAAAGTCATACATTCGCTCAGTTTCATGGAATTCCATATAATTTCACAGTCAGTAACGCGGTCAGATCCCTAGACACAAATGAGGTCTGACTTAACAGTAAAACGTGTTGTACTTTTCAGGCCATTGCAGTTTATAATCATACCTTTGAGTTTATTTCTTATAGGTTTGCTAATTGTCTTTGATTTACTTAGGCTGCTAGTAATAATTGACGATTGGGTATCTTGATGTTGTTCAAATGAATTGGAGAGGTTTAGTGTGTCCAGTGAGTGTAAAGATGAGTCCAGAAGAGAATTGTAATAATTCGAGGAGTCACAATTGGGACAGATCCATGTGCAACATGAATTGGCCAGCACTTTGAAGTCGCTCAAGTTCATTTCTATACATCGAGTATGGAGCCAAAGATTGCATAGATCACATTGAATGCCTGTTTGGTTGGATTTAACAGGTTTAGAACAAATTCCGCTAGGGAATTTCCAATTGGGGCCAGGATTTAAACTGATGTCTCCACAAAGGAGAAGAAGGTCCAGGAGAAAACTCATTTTTGTTGTTTGGCTATCCAAGATGGCGGCTTGTCGTTGCAGTCTGAAGAACGACAAAAAAGCCTCTTTACCAAAGTGATAAGTGGTTTGTGACTTGATAGGATAGCAATTGAAGAATTTTATATATTTTGAAGATTTTCCATGATTTTCTGTGAATTTAGGGTGTAATAACAGTGCAATAAAAAGGATTTTGACGGGAGCTAAGAACTTTACCATCGCCATTGCACATACCCAGATCTATTATTACTCGTACCCAGATCTTCCGTGATGTTGTTCTTGGTCTTTTTATTTGGTTTTAGGTTGACAGCTTCAATGGTAATCGAATCTGGAATGTTGATGTTTTCGCACTTTTCAATCATGGTTTTTGTGGAAGTACTGAGATACTTTTTGTTGTAGCAGTTCAACTTAAGTTCTTGAAGTGATAACAGCAGTGCTTTTAAAATTCGACGATTTGACTTTCCAACAGAGTTACAGTGATCGCTCCAGTAGTGTCAGCAACATCAAGGTCACATTTGGTGAGTTTTTTTTGCGTGTTTTGAATAGACTGTCTCCTTATGTCCTTTGAATAAAACTTTAGCTATCAGTCCGACAGATTGACCATTTGGTGCACTTTGGAGAAGCTGTGTTACAGTGATCTCACTTTCGTTGGTGATCGATGCTTTGCATTGAAATGCTAAGTTTTTAGCTTGTTTCATTCTGGAGTAGTTATTCATTTTGTATTCTGGTGAATTTGTGCGTGTGCATGTATGCATTATGGTAAGGCTATGTATTGCAAAACGGTGATAAATTGTCTTGGAATCTTTTATTTAACATGGTAAATCTTTCCAAATATTATATACTAGCCGTTTCAACCGAAATGTAAATGCTGTGAGCCCAAAGCTATGCGCGACATTTGATATATTACAATGTACGATTTTAGAAGAAAGGAGCAAATAATGATACAAAGGAGAATTGAACCGAACTGAAGGTCCTCTTCCAGAGCAATAATAATTTTAAAGTAGAAATAGAATAGATAAAAATGCATTTAATAAAATATCAAAAAAAAAAAAAAACATTATTATTGTCTATGCATAATCAATCAATAAAATGTCAACTAATGTTTTAAAAAGCTATCAAATGTTTACAGTGGAACAGTCTGAATGCCAGTACATTACTTGAAATCGATAACAATTGGAACGTGAAAATATAATGAAAATGTCTTAAGAATGCAAGACAGTATATATACTAAAATAATGCATATTTATGCTTCAAGTAAGAAGACATAAACGTCATCTTAAAAAAAGATACAAAATGTTCATAAAACAAAACAGGTATGATCCTAAATGCAATAAAACATAACTTGTCTTTTAAATGTCAGTTGTTGAAATGTCAAGTATTTTTTTTGGTTTGGGCATCGTAGGTGACTTTTACTAGACCCAAATCAAGTATACCATCTTCCATATCATCTGTAGTGCAATCATGCAGAAGTTGGCAGCTGACAATACTTTATCAATTATTGCTTTGCCAAACAAATTTAATTTGACTACTTTCGTTGGATCCTCGGTGCATTGTATGTGCAGCTTGGTATTCCATTGAACTGGGCACATGTTTTCCCTTTGGGACATTTTACAGAAATTGCAGACTGCTGTTTTGCCTTTTGTAGAAACTTTCTTGTGGCAACTAATACATGCTTTATATCTGTTGGCATTGCATATTCCTAATATTTTTCCAACAATGTCATTCGTGGTATTTCTTCAACTAAAACACGACCCACGGTCTCTATTGTCCACGTCGAAATATCACACGAATTTGCACATAAGAAAGCTGAAAGACTCATGAAAGCACATCGTCTTCCTCTAGAAATGCCGCTAAAGCGACTATCACCTTGATGAACGCTTCCTCGAGTAAATAAAATAGCATTAAACATGATAAAACTTTGCAAACTCACCTTCGCCTGGAGACAGCAAGAAACGAAGAGAATGACCACAAGGTTTTCACGGTACATGAGCATTTGACGGGAGCCGCTAATTACGTATACTGCAGGCGCTAAAACCGAAAATCCAGCTAGCCAGGCCATGAACTCAACGTTGCTTACGGTATTATCGTGCGCAACAGGAAGCCCATTTGTCCAAAATAGAATGATACTATGTACCAGTCATTATTTTAAAAATGGAAATTCTCATTCAGTTTTCAATGAAATAATGGTTTATGATCACTGTAATATGACTCTAGGACACCTGAAGACTTTACAAAATGTGGAATATTAGTGCAGGTGTAATCCATTATTGAGCGATAGTCTGTAGTGTACTGCTTAATTAGCTGTGTATAACCTCATGACCTCATTCTTCTACTAAACATCTTGTTAGTGCTTTTTGCTTCGATACCTTTTCTAGTAAGTTGACATTAAAATCACCAAGGATTACAACTGGGATGTCAGGAGTTGTTAGTTTTGAGTCATGAAGATAAGTTAGAGCATCAATAAAGTTTGCCAAATTTACATTTGAAGTAGATCTGTAAATACCAATTACATGCAGGTTTGGAATTACTTGTTCAATAACTATTATTGTAATTTCTATTACAATGAAGTTAAATCTTTGTGGGATTTCTGTACAGTCAAAATGGTTCTTAACATAGACAGCTGATCCATAGCAACTTCTATTTGGGGATTGATTGTAGTCATTTCTGTATTATGTAAATTCTTTCATGTTGTACACATCATCTTTGTCTAGTTTCAAAAAAAAAAAAATGTTCACATCAGCCTTTGAATGTAGTAGTCACTTCGCACATCATCAATGTGAAGACGTAAGGATCTAACATTTTGAAATACAATTGTAATGTGATTAAGAGTTTTTAGTGCCACTGAAGGTACGAGGTATGTCTTAGTCCTTAGTCTATTCATCTTATTCACAACCTTCTCAATTACCCTAATTTTATGCTCATTTAAGTTGATAATATGTAGACTAGAACTGTTTCGTACTTGACTTAAGCCTACATAGTGCAAGTCCCTCTGGGTGGAACGGGGTAAATCAACAACTGCAGCATTTAGAATGTCACCTTGACAACGATAAAATGTTTTTGCACTTGCTGGTCTTAATGGAAACTGTCTGTGAAGAATGTGCACTTGACCTTTGCGATTTATTCTGAATTGCCTTGTTACTTCCAGAATTGGTGTCCACGTCCATTTATTATGGGTTTGATGTTGTGTAAATGCATATTTTCTTTGTGCTGTTTTTTTTACCTATGTCAGCACCTGGAAATAATACCCATAATTATAATACTTGGTCTACTAAAGTTTTCCACTCTGTAGTCAATGCTTTTAATGACGCATTCTGCACCATTTATTAAACTATCTGTTACATCAACATTTGTTGCTAAATCACACTTTGCATTGGTAGCTATTGACGTAAATGAGTATAAACCCAATTGTTTTTGTTGGATCATTTGGTATTCTGTCCTTCATTTGTTTCTTAAGGTCATCAGCAATATATCCCACTATAATGTTTATTGCCTTTATTTGGCATTTATCTTTTTCACATTTAGCATACATGCTATTGTTGTGTGCATTTACTGTTGCATTTGTAGTAAACAAATGGGTTATTTCCATGGGGTAATTTTCACTTCCAGGTACTGTGTAAAAGTCGTTCCTTTAAACAGTCTGTATCATGTTGAGAATGCTTTCTTCTCTCAGACTATTAAGCAAATTGTTTGTCATTTATCTGCCTCATGTCATCTGTTATTTCAAATAAAGTAAAAAAGTCTGCCCACAAATTAGTTGCTAAAGCACTATAAGATGTGTTTCAAAAATCCATCTGTCAAAAACAGATCTCCAACTCTTATCACAGTTACTTCGCCAAATGGTTCCTTGCTCCCCATTATCTGTTGTAACCTTAGATTAAGAAAACTGAACATACTACTTTCTATCACTGACATTTCATCAATGAATACCACTTTTAGTTTTCTTAAATTTGCGCTAATTGTGTTAAGTCTATCATTATCAAGTGCACAATATTCAAATCCCTTGTTGGCATGTATTTCAAAGGCTACATGTAATGTATTTCCATTGATGTTGAATGCTGCTTTTCCTGTTGGAGCTGTTTTTATCACATTGATTTCATCGGGGTTTTCACCTACTATGCTATTCAGATATCTTATTAGTGCTTCATACAGTGCATTTGTAACTGTGTATTTACCAACACCAGCACCACCTGACAAGGAAAGTCTGTGAGGGTCATCGCTGGTTTTTACTGAATGTAATACATGATAAAAGAACTGTCTTTGTTTTTCATTCAAGAGCGAACAAGCTTACAATATTCGTCATTTGAAATGCGTTTTACAAGAAGCTCCTTTTGGTCATCACGTTTTGTGAAAATGTCTATGTCATCAAGTAAGTCATATTGGCTATGTTGTTTATTATTCCCTGGATTAAGGCAGCCAAACAATTCACTTGGTTTTTGATTTGTTGCAATGTCTTGTTCATTAATATGTTGTGCATTTGGAGCAACGCTGTCAGAGATATAATCCACATAATCATTGTCTAAATTTTTCATTTTGTCCAAAATTTCGCTGTGATATTAATAAATTTGTTTGTTACAAAAAACTACTACCTTGACCTGACTAAATCGTTCTTGATAGGTTTCACAACCTCTTAGAAAATCTGTGTTCTCATTACGCCAAGGAGAATAAAGCATACCTGCTCTCTATAATGATTTTCAGGATCTTTGTTTTATGGAATCGGGCAGATCGAATTATTTTAGGTTTTTCTTGCTTTACAAGTTTCATACTACCTTTGAGCTGTTGAGGTTCACTTTGTCCTTCATTAATATTATCATCCATTTTGTAAGGCTCATCATCATTGGTGTTAGCATCAATAAGAGTTTTAGGCAAAAAGTTGTCAGAAGTTATATCAAACTTATCATGATTTACAAAATAAGTGCAGGGTTTGATCTAGAATTTGATCACTGAGGGCCAATTTTTTCCCGTTGGCTAAAATTTTGGGGACACTTTTATTTCCAGGGTGAACAGACATTAATTTTTATTGATATTCAACATTTTTTTATTCATACAGGCAAGCCAACAAAAGTATTCTTTTTTTAATTACCCTTGTAATGCAAACAAGAAAAGTTAAGTTATTGGTGTCAAGACTTTTTTTTCTCATCATATTTAAACTACGCTTTACACTTTAAAACATTTCACAGCAGAATCTCGTCCCGGGATTATTTCAATTCCTTTCTAAAATTACTGGTAGACGTAGTACTAATTCTTCTGTTGGTTTTAGCCCAAGTGTCAAGGGAGGTAGAAAAGTCAAAGTCCTTGGAGGGTGGCCCCTTGATGTCAGTGGTCATGAGCACATCCAGCCTGTCAGGTTTCAATCTGTTTCTCAAACCATTCTTAATTCTGTGCGCTAAAACCTCTTTCATAGCCAGCTGTATTAGTAGGCAATTCAAGTGCGACTTGACAAAGCTTCACTAAATTTAGGACTTCCTCCCTATGATGGGTAGCGGGCATTTCCATAGTCCAGCAATGTGGCCCACGGGGTAATGCTCTCTAACAACCAGCTCTCACAAAGTTCCATCAACTGCTGGTACATCTGTACTGCCTTGCGTTTTCTTTGCAGATCCAAAGTGGGAAAGCAACGTTTCCATTTCTTTATTTCCGTAGGTTGAAAGATTTTCATTTCCGAATGCATTAACTACATATGCAGAATCTATGGGGAATCTCTTTTTAAGTGTCGTGTCTTTACCGCGGCTAAAAGTTATTCTATTTAGAATGATGAGACGAACGTCTTGCTTCAAGCTACTCCTTTATTGAACTGATCTACTAATAGATTATATACATGATATTCAGATATACAGATCGCGTGACTACTATGTTAAGGTTAATTACATTACGTCATAGACATCTCATAGTTAAGAATAGACTATAGCTATTGAATACACTACATCGTGTTTGACATATTACTTCATTTATACAGACCTTTGGGTTCAAGTCGAAGAAAGTGAAAAATCTAAAGGCAAAAATTAAATTCTTTCAATTTCGAAAATTGGACTTGACAAGGATGTTAGAGTTTTGTTATTTTAAATATCTGAAGTAATTTTTAATAAATTCAGGATATCTTTGGTAATTTACCGGTGCAAAGTTGTCGTGTTTTGGTCACATTTCACGCGCTCTAAATTTTATTACAACTTTTAAGTATTTGGGAATTAAGGAATCGTTACAGAGTAATCCTATTAGCCACGTCTGAATTGTGATCTCAAAAAATCTTGCTGAGTTGCAGAATTCAAAAGCGAAAGAGTTATGAATGAGTTGAAACTTCCGCTCAAAAACAGCGTCTGCTAAGTAGCCCGAATAAAGCCTGCAAGGGAAGCATTAAGTCAGGACCCTGTACAACAACTAGGAACTAAAGTAAGTGCTATTAATCGCAGGATTTGAACACACTTATTGTGGAAATAGTGAAAAATTGATGTTGTTAATGTACTTATTCTTGCTGATTGGGTGGACGGGGTTGGCGCAGTTGGTAAGATATCTGCTTTCTAACCACTCGTTTAGCGAAAGCTATTTCCGATGGCCAACACTACATCAATTTATAAATATTTATTCTTTTTACGTGTGGACGTCTTGTAATCAGTGCAAATAACGTTGTTGTTGTTGTTGTTTTTCTAACCAACAGATTTTCGGTTCGATCCCAGCAGTTTGGGAATCATAAAATCCAGGAATTAATTAATCAACAATTTAAGTCAACTTTTTGGAAAACTCTCCATTCTGGTGACAATTCGATTAGGACTGAAAGATCTTTATCGTCGGCGGCCCCTCCAGAGAAATATGGATATGGTTTTTCTTCACGGTTTCATCACAAGGATAGGGCGGACGTGGTTGGCGTAGTTGGTAAGATCTCTGCTTTCCAACCACAAGGTCCCCAGTTCGGTCCCGGCAGTTTGCCGAGATTCGAATATTTGTGTGACCTTCTTTTCCGCCTAAGTAAACTCAAATTTCCATCCTTACGGGGTGAGAAAATGGATACCAGCGTTTGCTGAAAGCTAACCTGCGATGGATTAGTGTCCCGTCCAGGGGGAGTCAAAGACTGTCATCCGCTTAACACTACAGAAACTAGTGATAAGTGCTGGCTCCATGGGCAACAATGTGCAAAAATGGTGCGGCTTAAAAGTGAATAACTACGGTAGGCTTGTATAGGATTTAGCTTTGGCAAATGTACTGATTGAATTTGATTACAAGAAATTTTTAGTTTTTAGTTATTATCGTATTGACTTCATTATTTATGGATATTTTGTAGAAAACAACTCCTTTAATTGCATATATAGAATATATAGGTTATGTTCAGACGGACAAAAGTAATGGGATCGAATTTGCACTTGTTTATTTTTCGTATGTAAACAATGCAAAATTTACTCCAATCGAAACTGCACTCTGTCCAGACGAAAAAATTGTCTTGAAATACGAGTAAGTAATTTGAATCAAACGAGAAATGGCGGGAGCGAAGAAGGGCTTTTTTGACCTGCAAATATGAAGCTCGCTTCGTTGCTCTTTTCTGGTTTTAGTAAAGTAGACATTTTATGTCCTCAAGAACAATAAATCCGGCAAAAAATATCGCACATACAGATCCGTGCAAAAGATTAGAAGCAGTAAATTTCACTTTCTTGATTAAATCTTTCGCATCTTAAATAATTGAAAGAAAAGAAAAGAAAAGCGATCCATTCCGAAACTCAAAAGGTCAGATTCAAACTGCGTTGAATCTGAAAAGTTTGAGCGTAGCGGTCCGTCGCGCGAGTTTCCCCGCTTAAGCAAAGGAAATAAATGCAAAAGATTAATGGTCTGAGCCGATAACCTTATCAAACTGCATGAAGAAGAAACTAACCTTTCAGGATCTGTACTTTTATTGGCTGAGCGAGTAAACGCAGGGCCGTAGCAAGGGGAGGGGCCGGGGGGGCCTGTCTCTCCCCCAGTTTTTACCCCAACCTTTGTCACTACTATTGCTTCACCGAAACTCTGAGAAAAAAGGGAGTTGTTTCACTAGTTTTAAACACTCTGATTTTGTTCCAGATGGAATTTAAAACCCAGGAAATACGTTTTTAGATAAACTAATTTTCAAAATTTTTCGGGGAGCATGCCCCCGGACCTCCCTAGAAGGCTCCTGCTTTTGATACTTGGTTGTACCCCCCTCCCCAGTTTTTCAAGGCTTGCTACGGCCCAGTTTTACCAGTACCAGGAATGCTGTTTTAGATGAAGATTTATTCGAACCTTCACTGGATTGTGTTGCAGATTTATCTGAAATTATAAATCAGCCTGGTTTAAATTTTGTATCTCAAAATATACAAAGTTTTCGTGGAAAATTAGCTGAATTAAATATTCTGGTTTCGAAATCTGCTAATTTGCATATTCTTGCATTTGCTGAAACGTGGTTAGATAGCAATAATACAGATAGTGAAATCACTCTTGCTGGCTACTCAGTGTATAGAAGTGACCGGACAAATGGTCAAGGTGGTGGCATTTCAGTTTATATCAAGGATACTTTGTCAGTAATTAGGAGACAAGATTTGGAAAAAGAGATTAAGGGTGAATCCACTTGGCTGGAGATACTTTTACCTAAGACATAAGGGATTTTATTGGAACCTTTTATCGACCTCCCTCTCAGTCGTTTCAAGAAGTCCTTGATCTTGCTAGTGCGGAAAATAAGGAAACTCTGATCACAAGTGATTTTAATTTTAACCTCTTGGATACTTCGTGTAACCAACTTTCCAAGGAATATTACGCTGGCTGAAGTAATTCCATCTGCTTTAAGTGATCATGATATACTTGTTGTGGTGAGAAAAATAAATGTCAACAAATTGCCTCCACGCACAGGTGAATGTCGAAATTTTTCAAATTATGATCAAAAGCCTTTTGTGAAGATTTGACAAACTGTTCCTGAATTGATGTCCTGGACGAAAATAATGTTAATTCGGCCTGGCTGAAATGGAAAGATCTATTTTTCCCATCTTTGATAGACATGCACTTTTTCGTCATAAACTGTAATGAGGGGAGTAAAGTGTCCGTGGTTAACAGCTCAACAAAAAAAGTTATGAATGAACGTAACTCCGTTTTGAAAAGAGCTAGAAGGTCTGGATCTGAAATGGACTGGAATACGTATAAACGATTACGAAACAAAGTATCTAATAGAATTAAAATTGAGAAACAGCGATACAATAGAACTGAAATTCAGGAAAATATGGATAACCCAAAATCTTTCTGGAAATCAATAAAAAATATTTTTCCAAATAAAACGGAGAAAACAACTACACTCCAGTCTATTAAAACTGATGATGGAGAAATTGTTACTGATAAATTAACTATCGCTCAGATGTTTAACGTGTTTTTTACGCGTGCTGTGTCTCGACTCCTGGAAGTTGTTAGGCCAACGATAATTACCAGGCAGTTTTCAAATGAAAGAGTTGCTAATAAACATTTTATTCCACAACCAGTTTCTGAAACGTTTATTTTGAACCAATTGAAAGTTTTGAAGGTGAAAAATGCCACAGGGTTAGATGGAATTTCAGCTCGCTTTTTGAAGGACAGCGCTACAGTTATAGCTCCTATTGTTACATTTCTCGTGCATCTGTCACTACGTACTGGTAATGTTCCTAAAGACTGGAGAAAGACCCGTGTTGTTCCTTTGTACAAGACAGGTGGTAGGGAAAACGTGGACAACTATAGACCTATGTCCATTCTGCCAGTGTTATCGAACGTCTTAGAGAAAGCGGTACAAGACAGGTGGTCGGGAGAACATGGACAACTATAGACCTATATCCATTCTGCCAGTGTTATCGAACGTCTTAGAGAAAGAGGTAAATTACCAACTACAGCAATATCTGAAGAAGTTTGATCTTGTGAGTCCATTCCAGTCAGGATTTTGACAATATCATTCTACCGAAAGTGCAGTTATTTATTTCACTGATGAGATAAGACGAAATGCTGATGCTGGTAGGCTAACTGGTGCCTTATTTGTAGATCTTAAGAAAGCCTTCGATATAGTGCCTCACAAAGATCTTATTTCTAAATTGGAACGCTTTGGTTTCGCTGAAAACTCAATTGTCTGGTTTACCAAATACCTCTCCAAAAGGTAGGAAATGATTTGTCAGATTTTTTGACTGTTGAAAATGGAGTACCTCAGGGAAGTATCTAGGGACCGGCCCTGTTTACCTTATGTATTAACGTTCTACCGTCATGCATTGACTCTTCTAAAGTTATTATGTATGCTGATGATACGGTTATTTACTTTTCCTCTGCCCTGTCAATAGAAGTGGAGTTAAAGCTAAAAATGGATCTCACAAGTCTGTCAGAGTGGCTGTGTAACAACAAGTTTATCTTGAAGTTGAAAAAGACCGAGTTCGTGGTGTTTGGTACACACCAAAAATTATGCCGTCAGAATATTGATGGAACCGATATTACCTTAGGAGGGAAATCTGTGAAAAACTCGGATGCTTTCTAATATCTTGGCGTCATACTGGACGATAGCCTCTCACTAAATCAACATATTGACTATGTAAAGAAGAACGTTTCTAAAATGTTGGGGATGTTCGCAAGAATAAGACCTTCATTAACAACTGAATCTGCGAACAGATCGTTTAAATCAATGATTTTTCCAATACTGGATTATTGTGGTGCAGTTTTCCATGGTTGTGGTAAAGGCAACGAAGAGGAATTGGAACGCCTACAAAGGCGTGGTGCTAGAATAGTTTTGAATCAGGGCCGTAGCAAGGGGAGGGGCCGGGGGGGCCTGTGCCCCCCAGTTTTTATTCCTACCTTTGTCACTACTATTGCTTTACAGAATGTTTGAGAAATAGGGGAATTATTACACTAGTTTAAGGCACTCTGATTTTGTTTCAAATGGAGTTTAAAACCCAGGAAATACGTTTTCAGATAAACTAATTTTCAAACTTTCCCAGGGAACATGTTTTTGGGGCCCCCTAGAAGGCTTGTCTTTTCGATGCTCCGTTGTGCCTCTCCAGTTTTTCGATGCTTGCTACGGCCCTGTGAATACTGCTCATTTTTCAACCGAAAAGATGATCAACTATCTTGGTTGGGACACTTTCGAGTAGAAGAGGAAAACACATTATTAAGCTAAGTATTTTAAACTTAGGAAGTTTAACATTCATGAACATGATACTAGAAATAAGAACAATTTAGTGATTGATAAGATTAAGTTGAAATCGACAAAAAAGAGCGTTTTTTTCATAAAGAAGCAATTATATTTAATAAGTCTTTGAATAAGAGAAATTATAACATTTTAGTATTATTCATGATAAGATTTTAGTGCGTATTTTAGTATTATATAAAGTTTTTATATTTTATCATTTATTAAGATTATTATATTTATTTTTGATGCAGAACCCACGTTGATAGCAGCTTTTATAACTGAAGTGGCCATTCTGCTAAGATATGTTATTATTATTATTATAATGATAATATTAATAATAATAATAATAATAATACCAACCAATGCTATAATACCAACCTATACTAAATATCATCAACCAATACTATGTAGAATCGCATAGCTAAAATGAATCTCGCTTGCTGATTGGCTGAAATTACTAATAGATAAGGGGATATTTGCAAATTTGGCATTTTTTCAGTAAACCGCTGGATTTACGCGAAACATCACTGTTTTGTTTGTGTACATTTTTAGCAATACCGACAAAACGGGAAATGTCGGAAAATGTCCAAGATTTGTTACAAGTTCAATTGTAACTTACACCGATAAACAACTTGAAGATTTCAAGA
>JAOBAY020050945.1:0-13341 GCA_025331085.2 Zoanthus sociatus
ATACATTTTTTAAAATAATCTTTATTATAACTATTTAATTATTATTATATTCAACTATCAATGCAAGACCAAAATTTATAGACCCTCCCCTAATTTGGTGTCTCAAAATGTTGCAACCTTCTCCCCATTATCACCCCCTCCCCCCATTCTTACCCCTTTCCCATTCTCACCCCCCTCCACCCATTATCATTCCTCCCCATTTTCACCCCTCCCCTATTCTTACCCTCTCCCCCTATTTGTATCTTCTTCTCCCATTTTCTGCCCTGCCCCCATTCTTAATGAGGAATTCCCCAACTCTCATCCCTTCCCCCATTTTCACCTCCTTACCCCCTCCCCCTGCTAAGTTCCTTATACAGCTATAAATGTTATTACAACTTCCATAATACACAATCTTTATATTTACCAATTTCATTTCCTCGACCAAGAGTAAAAGTTAACCCATAGCCTGTCAGTTCATCGTTATCAGTTTTGATTGTGGTATACACAGCTGAATAATCTGGGTCTGTGTGCTAACGAGGAATAATACATGATATCAGCATGACAAGAATAACTTTGTTAGTATACTATAAAATTAAATATATAGTACAATCCAGACAAGAGCAAACTTAATAATTTAAACCTTATCACCACTTATCACCAATCAATGTGTTTTCATATTATCACCTACTGATTTAAACAAAAACCCTCATTCTTCAAAAAATTATCATGCATTGTAACTTATTTGTTTGTGAAATATGTGACAGCCTTTTTAAAAGAATTTAAGCAGAAAGTAATTATTTTTATACGTGGAAGAAAAAAGAAAATATATAAATTATCTCATAATTTCCAGATTTCAAAAGTATTTGTTAGGATTCTTGAGGGACAGATTTAGAAAACTCCAGAGTTTTTCAGGGTCTTGGAAGATTTCCAGCTTGTCCTTAAGAACTCACCAATTCATGGTCAGCCTAATTATCTTTCAGCATTACCAATAAGATTTTAAGTTGGCAGAGAAACTCTAAAAGTAGACAGAATGTTTCAAGTCAATACAGTTTTGATCCGGGTTTCTCCCCGTAAATGAGGGTGGCCGGATTTACCCCACTCTGCCAGAAATCTCTCCTACTCCCACTCTCCATCTTGCTTGATTCATTGCATCCTCCTTCTTCAAAGCAACACTCTTGCTCTCCTTCTCCACTTGCAATTTCCATGTCTTCCTCGGCCGTCTTCGCTTCCTCTTTCCCTTCACTTCAAACTCCAACACTTTTCTCACAACATGCCCATCATCCCTCCTTAACACATGCCTGTACCATCTCATACCATTCGCCTTTGCCATCTGAACTACAGTTTCCTTCAATCCCAACATTTCCATTAGGTCCTCTGTCCTCTTTTTCTCCATCATTTTTGCACCACACATTTAAATAATAATAATAATAAATAAAAATAAATAATATATAATCATGACAACTCCCCTAAAGGGGCTTTTCAGTGTCATGCTAAAATCCCCCTCTCTCCCAGTTAAGAATCCCAACTGGTAGGAGGCAAACCAGTTGGCTATTTACAAAGCGTAGTGAGTTTGTCCCTGGGATCACCGAGGTCAAATTCATTCAGTAGTTCCAGTCGGAGATTCAAACCCAGGTCTTCCACATTCAAATCCCCAACTCTGACCACCGGGCCACGCTGCCTCCTTCTATCTATTTTATTCTCAAATCGTTTTTGTAATGACCACTGTTTTTTCCATTTATCACTGTGAATTTCAACCAGCAAAAATGTTCAAATAGTTGACAATTTTGCCGGTCACCTGCACTTATTGACAACTTTGATCATTAGAAACAAACTACACTGGTTAGCTGAACTGACTAATCACAAGAAAGCCATTTAACATTTGCCAAGCTAAAAAACTCATTGGAGCTAAGGCTTATCTTTAGTTTCTGTACTGTTAAAGAAATGAGAGACGATTCCTTTTGTTGGAATGAACCAGGGCTTTCAATAAGTAGTAGCTGCAGGGCAATTGACTTTTCCTTTTTCCCACTTGTCCATTGGACAAGTGGGATTCAAGTTTCACTTGTCCGAAGGAAATTTGACTTGTCCCATATATATAATTATATATCGGAAATTTGAAATTGTATTTTACAGAAGTCGGAAGACTAAAAATATATGCATTTCGATTGTGACCTTGTTGAATGGTAAAATTTTATAATCTTATTGCAATCATGCATGATATATACTGTAGTTATTCACTTTTAAGCTGCACTCAGTATTAAGCCGCACCCCCCATTTAGACAAAGATAGCTGAGCAGCTTCATGAACGGTTTGTTTTGGAAAATACTCAGTTTTAAGCCGCATCTCGTTTTTTAGGAGCAGAACTTGCTTTATTAAACACGCAACAAAATGACCTAATTTCAAAACAAAGTTGTTTTCACGCAAAAATATTGAAACTGTGCATTCATTCAGTTGCAAATTTACACAAAACGATTTTAGTCCAATAGTAAACAGGAGTAGACTCCTGAGAATGTTTTTAAGTTTCATTCAAGCTAAAAATACAAAATCTATGGTGCTCGTTACAACTTTCATGATCCAAAGGTCAAGGAAAACCATAAAATTGCGAGCATATTTTTCGGTTCCGAATTTTATATATATTTCGGCTATACTTCTTCGTTTACACAAAAATTAAACAAATACGATTCACAAGTTCAAAAAATCGGTTCGCAAATTGTGATGTGCTAATTCGAACCCTGTCAATTACTGTTTAGTTGTTTAATGTTGTGTTTTTGTGCGGCCTAATCGTGAATTCGTGTTTATAATGATCATGATTTTGGATGTCAAAAATTTTATTTCAGGAAAAACTCAGTTTTAAGCCGCAACCCCCAATTCGGAACGCTGTTACTCACCATATTCTGAAATTTTGTGAAAAAATGGTGCGGCTTATGTGAATAACTACGGTAATATAATACTGGTTATAAACTTCTGCTCGTCCATGCGGACAAGTGCTTTTGCAAAGTTACTCGTCCAAAGGCTGAACTAACTCGTCTCAGACGACCAGGCGACCGAAAGTCAAAATGATTGTCCTGCGTTAGTGGGTTCCTCCAAATAAGCAGAAATTCAAAAATACTTTTTAAATACCCATTTATACTTAATTAAAAAAATTTGGCACACAAAGGCAAATTTCATTGCCAGCACAGGCGGCTACTTTTGTCTTGACAGGCGGCGGAATTTGCCGGTTGCCGGCTTCTACTGAGAACCCTGAAAACCTGAACTAAACCATCAATACTTTTATTTATTACTCGGTTGGCTGTGGCAAACAAAAGCTAAACCTTTATGAGCCAGGTGGCCCATAGAGCAGCTAGGCACTTATCTCCGGTTTCTGTAATGTTAAGCAAATGAGAGTCTCTGACTCCCTCTGGATCGGACACTAATCCATCGCAGGTTAACTCCCAGCAGATGCTAGTACTCATTTACCTACTCCGAAAGGTTGGAAAGCTGAATTGGCTTATGCAGAAAAAAAGGTCACACAAATATCCAAATCTCGGCAAACTGCCTGGATCAAACTGGGGACCTTGTGGTTAGAAAGCAGAGATCTTACCAACTGTGCCAACCACGTCCACCCAAAAAATAACAAATGAAATTAGTTACCAATTAACTTAATCCTTGATTATGACAAAGTTCATAAGGTAATTTTTTATGAGTAAAGCTAAATAGCTAATAGGTAATAATTATTACCTCATGATGTAAGCCATCATCAGCATATGGAATCCCTGGCAATCCTGGAACTGCACTGTAATTAATGAAAACAAGAAATCTCATAAAGTTTTCCATTTTCCACAAACTAGACATTTTATTCATCTTGGCTTTTGAGAAAATCGAGTAAATAATAGAGTTGTGTTGGTTAAACATATATTAATAAAATACCCTTTTCTGATTGCTTTTCATTACTTCTTTAAGCCATTTACAGCCTTCTCAATATGTTTCAGAGGAGCAGGTTATATTAAAGTTGGAGGCGGTTTGGATGCTCAATGGTGTGATTGATCAGTGCTTGACGTGAAATTGGCATAGCTTTGTCATTGAATCTGACAAAGTGATGATTCTGCTTTCTTTATCAAATATTGAAGAAAGATCAGAACGTTTGTGTTTAAAACATGAATGCTAAACAAGCACTTTCAACCCTTTGAATAACGTTCAGGGACTTTCCATTCGGGCTTAAAACTTGATATTTTTGCTTTTATTCTTTTTTTCTTTCTCCTTGTTGTTAACAAAAATAATACGTTTTCCGACTGCAAGGAGTCAGCCAAATTCCCAAAGGAGGCGGTTCGCTGAGCCGGCTACTGGCCCATTTTGAAAAGGCTGATTTAGCACGGGAGATAAGAAAAAAGCTAATTTGACTAGAAATCAAATTTAACATATTTTAAGACCTTTTTAAGGCCTTAAAAGTCTCAAAATAAAAAAATAAGACTTTTAAAGAACCTGTGGGGGAGCCCTGCTTCTACATGATTTCATAACCATTTATATTGAAAAACCTCATCATACCCTAAGTTATGCTGACCCGAGTTTCCCTGGTGTGATAATACAGATGGGAAATTACCGCTTCATGATAAAGACAATGTTTGCAACTTGTAATTGCCTACTGATTAATACCACTTATGATAACAATTTAGTGATATATATTGGTTGAAGCCACAAATACCAAACACGTTTTATTTTTTATTTCTTTTAGACATGAACTTTGTGTGCAACCAAAAATATAAATTAAAAAGCTTGTAAAATACTCTAAAAATTTAACAGTATTTCCACAAGTCTTAAGAGCCATTAAATAATTGCCTGAACATAGTGATACAAAAATTAGCCTCAAACAAAACACATTCACTGCAGTCCCATTACAGATTAATTCCAAGCAGATAAAAGATGAGGAAATAAACTTTATCACACCTATGACCTCAAACAATGTGGAATAGATTAACAGGCTATCTAAAGCCACTTTTGAGTTTTGATTTATTTTATTTTATGATATACCTTAAAATACTCTATGAAATAAACAATGAATAAAAATCTAGTTCAACATGCTAATTAATTCTTGTCTGGTTTTTATGCCAATTTATAAACTTATGGTTCAAGACAAAAGCATTTAAGAGGCGACAGCTGATGACCTTAACCCCAAGAATTGACACCATGTCTATGAATACAAAAATGATAGCTTAAGACAATACTCTCAATTTTATGAATATTTGCTTTTAGCAGACATCAATAATCTGAAATAATTTTGTTTTCTCAACATTTACCACTTGTATTTACATTAAAAGCATCTATAATTATGAAACAGTCATTTCCAACATGTCATACTTTAATTGTAAAATAATATTGTCATTCTTATCTGCATCATAGCTTGAAAACTGAAACTGACGCTTACCGATTTATAACCTTGAAGATTTATAATGACAAAACTAATTATAGAAACTAGACATAAACATTTTAGGAAAAACTTACAATACTAAGGCAAAATTGAAAATGTGTTATGCTGCTAAATTGACAAATAGGCAAAACTTCAAACAGGTTCTTTGTCTGAAATATATTTAATTTGTCATTCTAAAGTCATTAACACCATATCATGTGTAAAGTGAAGACTAAACAGTTATGTTATCAAATGAGTGTAACAAATGTACGTCATACATACTAAACTGTCTACATAAAATGTAATCGTTTCAAAAAAGTCTCAAGTTGAAGTAAAAACTTTCACATCTTTTCAATTTGCTAGATTGTAAGTCTAATGTAGTCTAAAAACAGAAATGATCAAACAAAAAATTATAAGCTAAGTCAAAAAAGCTTCAAAAAATGTTGTTTAATCTTTTGCTAATCAATGAAATTGTAGTTTAAAGATTTATTAACAGCGAAACCATATTACATTTTAGTTTGATGAATTAGAATTAATGATAAAACTTTACAGCAATTTTACGGCTCTTTTCCCATATAACTTGACCAAAACCAACATACAAAACTTATTTATGTATACACTGATTATCAGTTTTATAGATTTGTCTATATAAATTCAATTTAAACTTTTAAAAATTGATTAAACGTCAATGCAACCAGACAGTCTGGTATTATTGGTTCGACAAAACAAGTGTTAACTCCAAGACACTTATTGATATTTATAGATAAATGCGTAACCCTTACCCTGACGGGCCATCATGTAGTTCCATTGTTTCTATTAATAAGTGAACCTGTAAACAAAAATGGAAAGTACATGTAGACTTCCCATGGCATCAAAGTGACATATTATGTAACACAATACACATAAACAAGAAAAATCTACTTCCGTCAAAAAAGATCCCGGGCCAACTGCTGCAATACAGCAAGTTGAAACGCTAAATATAATAACCATAAAAATCAAACAAAAGACAATTTCAAGCACTTGCTGTACGTAACCTTTAGAACTAAATACAGGTAAAGTTGTAATATTGTTCCTTGTTTATGACCGGCGTCAAATGCACTGACTAAGGGCCACTTTAAGTCTAAGGTTGTGTGACCAAAATGTTTAAAGTTCAAATCTTTGCCTGTTGTAAGAAAATACAGCTGCTGGATTCACAATAATCTATCAGCAACTGCAACATTCTTACACAATCAGCAACAATAAGCTGTAACAGGCAAGTTTTTCCCTATCCCTTGGGAATCCTAATATTTGTTAGTAATAAAAAAGTGAGATATTAAAGAGTGGCTAATAAGTGTTTTTTGCAACTTAAAAACATCCAATTTTTTACATTTCATATACCTATAATTACATGTTCACCATATCAATTCCAGATAAATAACATGATAAAACAACTTGAAATGCACCAGATTGGATAAATTGACAATCTAAGGGATGTGAAATATATGAAAACCGTTCAGAAACCTACATAGAATTAAAAACGACAGATCAAGGCCTCACCACGAAAAAACAACAAGAGTCCAAAGGTAATAAACCACCGATATAACTTCTCAATTTATCTAACTACTACAAAAAATGCCAAGCAATGAATACGCTCTCTATGGAAGCAACAAGTTCGAAAGAAATTTTTAAGTATTTTCAAACAAAGATATTGACATGTGTTACTGAAACAAGCCATCAAATTGCTTTGGAATGCTTTCCAACGACATGCGAGTCGTGGACATCATAAAGCGTATACCACTTGATCATTTTACAGGTAGCCCTTTTAATTAATCGCATGTAGAACTTGAATAAAATCCTTATAAAGCATATTCCGGAGATCAAGGTCGGTAGATTGCTATTGCAGAAGTACAACAGTGGATCCGTAATAGTCGCCACTGAATTGTAAATAGGTACATTGGGCTTGGCATTTTTTTGGATATCTTTCAGAAAGCCTCGGCCGAACCCTAATCCTTTAAAATAAGTTTCAATACTAACTCTAAAAAATAAAGATCTCTTTCATATGTAAACAAAATCAAGATGAGTAAAAGATAAAACGCTTGGAACTGCGAAGAGTTCGTAGCGAATGCTCTTCAAAAGCTTTTATACAAGTTGGTTCTCCAGCTTCTCCCGGGAAGGGCATCGATCCAAAACGAATTTCCTGCGCTAATTTAAAGCCTTCGGTCTAAGACGACTGCAATAAAAGCCCATCATATGAAATACAACAAAAACTGACATTGACACATAAAATATTGTCTTGTCACGGTTAACTTACCTTAAGTTTGAAATGAAAGTGGTGTTCTTCTACTTCTACAAACTAATCTACTTGCTTGGACTACGGCTGTGAGTGAATCATTGTAAAGGTGAAGTTAAATCCACGAAGTTATTTCAAATCAGTATTATGTTATCCAATAAAAAAACAAATACTTAAAACAAGGAGTTTCGCGACAGGAGATGTAATTGGCCTCAGTGAATCTGTGAACTGAACGGAGGTAGCGCCAATAATTGGCGAACATGAGACCTCATTTGCAAGAAACCACATCTACACACACGAGATCAAGAGAACTCCACGCTTGCACGCAATAACTTACAGAGACATTCTATTATACCGCGAGCAAAAGGATTGCATAAACTATAACTTAAATTAAAAAGCTGGTAGCAATATAATTTAGAATATTTAATGTTTAATTTCCAACCACTTAAACCTTATAACTCCCCCGTTACTGTTACGTACGGTAACGGAGTCCTCTGGTTAGCTTTGCCTCACTAAGAATTTAAAATATGCTATCTAATGGCCGCAATGTCCAGAGAAGAGCTCCAAATGTTTAGAATAAGGATTGAGTAACTCCAGAAGGAATCCTTCAGCGTTACGAGCAAGAAATATGAAGCCGATACTCAACCTGGTAAGGTGCCAAGCGGCTTACTTACAAGCTTACGACCTTTTTACTCCATTCACTGACCGATCAAGTTCCCTCTCAACTGCACTGACCAGTGCAAGATACCGTCTCTCTGCCTACAAAGAAAATATGTTGCCATAAGTTCCGCTTTAAGGAAATGTACTGGAACATTCAAAGAATTCAGATAGGTTTTCTAGGGTGCAATTTTAAAAGTTCCGAAAAATTAACGTAGTAATAAAAATACAGTACTATGAAACCTTGTACGAAGCGGCCGTGTCAGCGCTGAGGTCCAAAGCCAAGGCCACGTGCCACCGGTTGAAACAAGATCACGTGACACTGACATATATCGATGCTTTGCACCAAGGGAATTTCATTTTGTGATTGGTTTAAACTGATCACATGGCTTATGTTAAAGTTTTTGCACCACGAAAGGCTGGCTGTTTTAAAGGTCTTATATATTTTCCCGGTATTACAAATCTTTTTCCCGGTACGAGTAACTTTGAATAGAACAGGAAAGCAAAACCACGACATAACCACAACACAACATTAAAGCGTTCATTGTGAAAATACTGTGATTGTTAATGAGGTCTATTGAGTAAAACTTGACAAAATTTGAATATCTTTGTCAAACTCTATTGTGCGACCAATCAGGGGTAAAGTGTCATGTAAATTACAACATATAAATTTTAATTTTGACATGTGCTGTGACACTGTTAACAAAAGCACTGACCAAACAACCAGCTTTGAAGCGCGGGAAACTAGCCGTGGAAATTTCTTTCCAAAGAAAGTTACTGTAATCAAGGAAAGAAAAAACCTCCTAGTCAATTTTGCACTGTTCAAAGCAGCTACAGCAATAAGTACAAAGGTTTATAATAAAATTAATATGAATAGCCAAGCAAATACGATGAATAACAATTGATTTAATAACATTAGGAAACGAATATTTTGCTTAAAATATCCTGAAGCTATAATTACTTTGCGTACATGGGTAAGGCCAAAGTATTGCGCAATCTTTCCAACTTTTTATTCTACATTTGTTAGAAGATGCTGCGCACTTTTAAATTTAGTTAGTTTCTGATTTCAGTGAGTGTTTGTTGACCATGAAATGTTCAGCAGCTTGACATACAAACTTCGTAACAATCAATGACACCTGAATTACAACAAATGCTGGTATTACTATTGCATAATAGTTTTACAATTTAAAAAGCATAGCTTTTGTTACTTAAGTCCGTTTTTTTGCCGTTTTACTAACCGGTGAAGAACGGATTTTGCACCAAAATTGTTGTTGTTTGGCTGATCGACAGATAATTAATGCTGCATGCTAAAAAAAGTTTCTTTCCCTCGAAGGCAGTTCATGATTTTATCTACGGTATCTATAACATCACACATGCAGTTGTGTGCGCAGTTTTGAGGGTAAAACGGACCAAGGAAACGATACGTTGATTAAAGATACTTGTGGGACGATGTATAGAACTTTGTTTTACTTATAACTTGTGATTGTCTAACGTACACAAAAATCCACGAAACAATTTATGCCAACAAAACCCATCCCATGTCACTTCGTCACTTTTTTAGTTCAATAGCTCTTGCTTCTGAGAGATAATGGGACGGGGGTAGGGACGGGGGGGGGAGAGAATGGTGGACGAATGTCAACAGATGTTTCGGTTTCCCTATCTCTCACTAGAAATGTAAAAACGCCAATAATTAGCTCCAATAAATTGGATACTTCCTACGTATAAAGGCCTACGGAAATAAAATAGCGAGTCTCCTACCAAAACGGGAAGTGTTGGCAGATCTCAACTCAAAGCTGATTAAACCTCGTGCAAGGAACTGTATTTAATCATTGAATTTTGTCCAAGACGAATTACCAATTGCCGGCGTTATGAATATAATCGATTTAGTTTGTGTCTTTTCGGAAAACAAAACAAACAAAATCCTAAAATGCAAAAAGCAAAAAAAGGTTCCTGGTTCCATCCTTAGATGTCAAAACTACTGAGTGCTGAGCATAAATGTTGCAACCTTAAATCGTTCGAAACAAAGCTGTCTGCTCCTAGAACCCAGAAACCTGGAAATTTCATTTGAAACACAACAACTGTATGAGAAAATAGCAAATGAAAAACCTGGAAAATACACTGTAAATGGATGCCAACTTGGCAAAAATCTTTCGATCTGGGAGATTTGCTGCAAAACCCGGAGACTCCTGGCTTATCCGGGAGAGTTTATGTATGTCGAAGCAATTTTGTTGCTGTGCTATGCTCGGCGGGTGTAAATTGCAGAATATTAATGCTGAATGCAGAACGCAACTACAATTTGCTAGGTCAGCGAAAGTACACTTGCAGGACTAAATCCTTGCCCTATAAATTCTTTTGAATGCAAAGAACCACACGACACACTGAGATAAACCGGCTCTAGAAATGATTAGATGTTGGATCTCTTGTTTTAGAGATGCATGTTAAGCCTGGTTACCATATAACCGCCAACGACCTTAAGCGAGCCCCCGGTAGCACTGCGGCAGTCACCGGGATGCTACAGTATACATACCGCCTTCACTCACAATAGTGTGTTTCCATTTGTGACCTCGTGGCCGTGACGACCCTTCAGCCTTTGACCAAAATTACATTTCTGCGATTTGATTGGACAGTTTTAATCATGTGTTGTCAAAAACAATGCAACTCTCTCCGTTTACCGTTATTATTTAAATCTTAACAAGCCTGCGGTGCCGTAAAGCCGGGAAAAGTTGAACTCAATTCAACTTTTCCGGAACCGGGAACATCGTGCCGTCGGTCATCCCAAATGCCAGAACAGAATGTTTCCATTAAAAATAGAGCTACCGCTAGCGTGCCGCAGTGCTACCCCCGGTTCGGCTTACGGCGGTAACGGGGTAGTTACAGCTATATGGAACCAGGTTTAATAGACGTCACTCTCGGTGTAAATAAACAACATCTGATTGCATGGGAGTAAGTGAAACTATAACGGTTATAATTTCACTCACTCCGGCAGCTTTGGCTTGACAAAGAGTAGCACGGCTACTCGAAATATTGCCATCAAATTTGCCTAAAATGATGTTGTTGTAATAGCCATGCAATCAGATGTTGTTTACTTACACTGAGAGTGACGTCTATTAAGCCTGGTTTCCATATGGCCGTAACTACCCCGTTACCGCCGTAAGCCGTAAGCCGTGCAATCAGATTTTGTTTACTTACCCTACAGTTAACCGTGAGCCTTACTCTAACCCTTGCGCGAATGGAAAGTTTTTAAGACCACGATTACAGAAAAGTGGGCGATTTACGTTTTTCTGCTGACCTAGTTTACTGTAGTCGCGTTCTATATTCTACAAATTCCGCCCGCCATGCTACTTGCGATGTGTCTTGGGTTGTCTTAATTGTTCTCTTATTGAATGAACACTTTACATCAAATATTTCATGGACAATTCTGCAATAGTATCAGGGAACTTATTATGCCCATGCATGGTCTAAGGAGTAAGGTGTTTCAATGTTAAGATCATTATTGAAAAGGGATTTACTATGGAAAGCGGCGCAGCGAACTCATACATAAGATAGATAGTCCATTAGCAAAATTGACCAAATTAATGAAAGATTTTGATATAAAACTAAAGACAAATGCGAATACGTGCTACCTTGCGAATGCGTGTTGTCGAACACTCTCGTCTTCATGAAAGTAAAATAGAACAATTTTTGAGGTAGAATTTTTCTCATTTTTCATTTCGCTTTTTAAAGCGCATACGAAAACCTCAAACGGTGCCATGGTCACTGGGAAACTCGGTACGTGATATATGTTCTTCCCCAGATCCCATCTGACCTGTCGAAGAACTACTATCTAGTAGAGAAATATTCACTGATATTGGAGTCTTAAAACATAAACTGACTCAATCCGAGGAAGTCGATATGCCAACATACAAGCATATTGTTTCATGACATGTTTTTGTTTATAAGTTATTTTCAAGAAAATTTCATTCCGGTAAATATTCGGAGAGTATATGAAACCTGTTTTCATTACACAAATCACAGTCAACCTACGTTCGTATATAAACGAGGGAAAAGCATTCCTAAGACGAAGCGTTTTCAAACAAACTTTTTACTTGTGGATAGATAGAACTTAAAGCTGCGCTCAACAAAAAAATATAGAGTCATGAATGTTGACTATTGGACTGAGATATTTAACTAACGTAACAGCTGAACAGAGTATAATAGTGTAATTGTAGAAAATTATGTTGCCAAACCTACCTGTTTAACACTCTGATTCCAAATCGTTTTTTTCCCTCAAATTTTAAGTTATCTTCTTTCGGGATTATTATTGTATATCCAGTTATTTCAAACTAACGCAATCAAATTCACCCTAAACAAATAGAAATTTCCGTCAAAAATGACGTGACACGATGAATTAAAGTAGTTTTATTTGCAAATCTTAAAATATTTATTGTTTAAAATAAAACAATAGTTTTATATCTCTCGGCTTGTTTAGAAAAATGAAAATTAAAACTTCGGAAGGTCCTGCCACCAGCCTTGCATATCTTACAAGCTATATAATAACGTTTCTTTTGAGATCTCAGGTACCAGTCGAGTCGGCAACAGGTTACAAGTAAGTCTAGAGGTTGCGACTTAGTTTCACGAAAGTTCGAGAAGTTCCCTTTGTCAAAAGACTGTATATGTTTAGTTTTAAAGGTAACTGACGACACTTTTCCTTCCAAGAATGAAAAAAGAAAAAAGTTCATGATTTTGTACTACCCTCGCCAAAAGTATAAATGGACTGCTTACCGAACATTGGTCTTACACCCGGTTTTACATTGAGATATTATATATATAATAAATCTAGCTTTCATTCCGAGAAAACTCAACATTGTCAAACCATTTACGTTGTAACTTTAAAATTTTGCCTTAACTGCGTTGCTTACTTCTATTTATGGAAAGCAACAAGAAATCGATGCGCAAAATGGAATGCAACAAAGCATTCATTCTTGAGGCCCTATTAGGGGGGCTCTTCATATCCCATATCCCAGTAATTCTGGAGCCAAATATCCCGTATCCCGGTAATTCGTGGGCTAAATATCCAATA
>JAOBAY020050988.1:0-13340 GCA_025331085.2 Zoanthus sociatus
ATCCAATTTTATTATTAAATTTTATTGGTGATGTAAAGACTTCCGGCACGAGTCTAGGCTACAATGGAGCCTCTTGTCTATGGTACCAGACGGCTTGGTTGCCCAATTGGTAAGACTTTCTCCCTTTCAACTAAGGCCTACTAGTTAATGACTTAAAGTACCTAGTATGAAGCGAAACCAGTTTTTACATTTCTAAAGAGATCAATTCAAAAATATTAAAATAAATACAGAAAGTTTCAAAGACTTTGGATAAAATGCCTCTAAGATATAGCTGCCCATATTTGCAGGTTTTTCGCTGATGACTGGCTAGCTCATGCATTCAAGGTATCAAGTTTTTCGTTTCTGTGACGTAAATTTGTCTGCAAACTTCAAAAGACACAGAGAAAATAGCACGTTTGCTCATATCTCGACACTCATTCACAGCACCAAATTCAAACTCAAGCTGTTCCAAGAAAATGATTTTATCTTTATTTAGAAACCACTTTTCAGGTTAAATTTTTTAACTTAAACAAATTTGCTTTTTTTAATTAATTTCTCGCATATTCTGTGTATTGAAGTAAACAAAATGACGCGTGACGATTGCTAATTTGCATCTTAATGGCTAGGCACAGAACTCTTAATCTTCCCGGACGAGCAGCAACTCAAAAATTTATTTTAACTCTATGAAATTTTGCCTGTTTGTTGTTCTTTTCATGATCTTTTCAGACAACCAAAAAGATTTTTCGCTTCATAGGCACTTTAAACCTTATCCAACTGAAAGCACGCAAACTATTTCAGATGTTAGAACAAAGGCAGCATCTCCTCCACAATTATTTTAAAGGGAACCTTGACTGTCCAACATTATCAATCTCAAATAAGAGTTTTTCTAAACTTGTGTCTACATCAGCAGCTCAAATCTGATAATTCTTTGCGTATAGTTCACGCCAAGCGATTAGTTTTGATCACTGAATTTTCTTCGCGCTTGAAATGCAGCGTGTGTGCGTTGTAGTGCCAGTCTCTTCTTTTGATAAAAAAACAATAGCAATGAACGAGTGGGGCTTGGCACTGCGACGCCGTCACATTTCAAGACGGCGGGAGCAGAAAATAGACCATTTTACAGTTCCTGAAAGGTAACCAGGCTTCTACATGAAAATGAGGCTTAGGGTGACCTGACACAGAGAAGTGAATAATTATCATAAGAAAGAAATGTCTATTATTTCCACTGCTCTAACTGTGTCAGGTCACCCTGAGCCTCAGTTTCATGTAGAAGTTTGGTTACCTTCAGGAACTGTGAAATGGTCTATAGACTACAGCAGGAATGTTTCAGGGAACCTCACCTTGTTCCTCATGATTCGCCGTCGCCATTGCTCCACTTTATCCAAATGATCTGGATGCTTCAAAACAGAAAGAATCCATTTTCTATCTCTTCGAGCTCTTAAACTTTATGTTTATAATAATAATTTTCCGAAAAAACTTTCTGGGGATAATTTCCGTACTGGGGTGTACTTTATATATTTACGCATGCAGTTTCATCGCGTAAATTACTATTATAATAACAGAAGTTAGGGTCTGGGTAAGGGTTAGTTTGAATGAGTAAACAGCAGTACGCCCCAATACGGAAATTTTGTCAACTCTCTGTTGAAATGATAAACATAATTTAGTTAAACTTTTAATAAAATATTACGGCCTTTCTGTTACGCTCACAACACTTTTCATACATTATAAAATTAAGATTTTCGAGGACTATCTTAAAATGGACTAACCTGAAGCATGTTTGCCACTTGCTTTGCAGCATTCTCGTGGGCTTCGGCCTTAGCCTTTTGAACATCGATTGACATTTTTAACGTATCGGTTGTTGCACAAACAAAATTACATGATATAA
The DNA here is from genome assembly GCA_025331085.2 of Zoanthus sociatus. Taxonomy (NCBI): domain Eukaryota; kingdom Metazoa; phylum Cnidaria; class Anthozoa; order Zoantharia; family Zoanthidae; genus Zoanthus; species Zoanthus sociatus. The sequence goes on from JAOBAY020050988.1 coordinate 1,862, forward strand.
ACCTCTAATGATCGAGGTAACCTTTCACACACCATGTTTACAACAGCTCCTGATCCGATCCTGGTCCAGCGCTCTCTGAGCCAACAACCTAACAGGTCAGCAGATGTACGAAACGCGAGGGAGTGGTAACGAAGAATTCAGTCAAAAAAATATGGCGCTGGACATGTTGACGTATTGTCAGTGGTAAAATAAGTCAAAATTCTGTTTCTTCGATATAAAATGGGAAAATTGGGTCGAACTGGAAGAACACGACAGTCTAGAAAAAAATCAGATAGGGTTATTGGGTCAGTTTTTGACAGTAACCTAATTGTTTTAATGCAATGGGCAAAAAGAAATGGAGTATTCTTTGGGAAAGTGAAGCCTGCCAATTTTACAGGAACTGGCCGAGGCCTCAAGGCCTGCAGAAAGCTAAAAAATGGAGATTGTATTGTATCAGTACCAGAAAAACTTTTAATTACGACAAGAACAGTGGAAAGAAGTGAAGTGGCGAAGCTTTTACCAATGGTAAAAGACAAGTTATCTGCAAGGCAGTTGCTGTGTTTGTTTCTCTTGTATGAACGGTTTTGTGGCAAAGACTCATTCTGGTGTCCATATATTTCAACTTTACCGGACTCTTTTTCAACTCCTTGTTACTTTGACGCCTCTGACTTGGAATTTTTGCCGGAAAATTATTACCAGCTGTATATTGAACAGATAAATACTGTTACAAAAGAGTACCATGAAGTAAAGAATTTATTGGGAGAGAATTCCCTTACATATTATTGGTTGAACCTAGATAGCTTCAAGTGGGCATGGTGTGTTGTGAATACTAGATCAGTATACATGCCCAGTACTGGTTGTAATAACTGTGAAACTTCTTTAAGGATTCAAAAAAATTGCTCACTTTGTTACAAACAGCGACAAGAAGGCAGTTATGCACTTGCCCCAGTATTGGACCTTTTGAATCATTCTGACACTGCTGAGGTAAAATGAGTGTACTTGTTGAAAAGGTTTTAAAAAGTAGGAAAAACCAGCCATATTGGTTTGACTGTGAGTACGACTGGGACTGACTGAATTGCAATACAGCAGACTGTTAAGTAACTCAGGCCTACACACTTTCAACATTGCTGATAGATAGATAGATTGGAAACCCAAACCTACTTGCATAGCCCAAGTAATTATATATTATCTTAAGCTCTTGGCTTTAGGCACTATGGTTGATATATTTGGTAATGTAAGCAAGATCAACATTTATTTTGTGATTTGAAGTAAACTCAGCTTTCCATCCTTCCGAGTCTGGTAAATGAGTACCAACATTTTGCAGGAGCTTAGCTATGATGGATTAGTGGGGACCCTATTGATACCAGTCTTGTTACTGAATGGGCCCCCCTGCTTAAATAAAGTTGACTTACTTTCTTACTAGTGCCCTATCCAGGGGCAGAAATAGAAAAATACAAAATATTTGCTTACTAAAAACGGATGTATTATTAAATTCTAGCCTACTTTTTTTATAGTCTCCTTTACAAAAATAGGCTCTCAGGATCAAAATTTATACACCAAAAAGCGGTTTCCAACAGTTTTTCATAAGTCTGATTCACGGAACCAAAAATGTCTAAAATCTGAAGGCCTGGATTATCATCCACTTCACACTGCAGAAACCAGTGCTAGATGTTAGCTCCCTGTGCCACTTGGCTCTTAACAGATTTAACTGGCCTGCTTTTTGACACTGGAAGTGGTGTTGACGGCATTGGTAACATTTTTTCTTTTAAACAGCAAATTTCTATGTTCAATTACCTGGCTATCAGGAATTTGAACATTAAGTTTAAATGAGCTTCTTATGCCAAAGCTGACTCAGCTTTCTTTCCTTACAAAGTTGGTAAATAAAAATCTTTTTCTGCTGTTAGTTAACCTACAATGGATTTGTTATCTGGTAGTGGGAGTCAAAGAGAGTTGGATATAAGTGGGATTTAGCTTATAAAAATCTTATGTATAGCACTGAAATGTTGGTAGTGATACAATGCTTCCAACTGACCTCTCTGATGCCAGTTTTGCTCAATACAAAACCAATTTTTGTTGTGTTGACCCCTACTGTAGCACTTTGTATGTATTTTCAAAAGTGATTTTTCTAATCTTTACTTATTTTTCATTCATTTAAAGGTAGATGCAGGCCTCTGTAGAAACTATGGGAGGTATGAAGTTCACACATTCACAGAGTATCGCCGAAACTCCCAAGTATTTATAAATTATGGCCCCCACGATAACAGAACACTTTTAATAGAGTACGGATTTGTATTACCCCTAAACATTCATACTGTTGTCTCAGTTGATCAAACAGTTGTATTTTCTGTTATCTCCAGTGATGAGTATGATTTGAGGACAAGAAAAATTGCTTTTATAGAGATGCATGGATTAAATAGGGACTTCAGCTTTTCTAAAGCCTTTGGCCCATCATGGAATCTTTTAGTCTCATTTAGAGTTTTAGCAATGAAAAGATATGATTTAACATCTTGTCAAAGAGCTTTGGGTGGAAATATAATATCTGAAGAAAATGAACTACAAGTGAAAGAATGGGTTAAAATTTTGCTGACAAAAACTTTGGGTTCTTACAGAACAACAGTTCAAGAAGACCAAAGAGTTATAAAACAAAAGTCTTGCTCAGAAAATAGGAAGCTGGTAACCCAGCTACTGATACAAGAGAAATTGATTTTGCAAGAAACACTCCTTAGATTCAGTGAAACAAATGATATTTTGTTTTAAATTCATAATGAAAAGGTATCCACAGAATATTCAACAATGTTTTTTATCATAACTTTTATATATATTGAGATTTACTCTCTGTATTTCCATATAATTATTGTAGTAAATTTTCGAACGTTTGTTGTTCTTAGCCAGTCATGATCAGTGTATCAATGTTTTATGTGTGAAGCTGCTTTTTTCACGTTGGCAAAAAACAATAAGTCCAATAAAAAGCAAGAACGTTAATTTGAACATTTTTTTCGGTTTATCTTGAAGACAATACTACTAAGCAAGACCGTCAAAACAACATAATTTGTCTTTGTTCGGAAGTGCAACGAGATGTTTTTGAAGCAAACAAACGTGCTTGAACATAAAAATTTTAGAATGTCATGAATATCTGAACAAAATGTGATTATTTGTAAATACAGAAATACTGAGTATGTGTGATTTTAAAAAATGTTTAGTTTGCTGTTCACATGTTTATATATCTTTTATTTACATTTGTATCTTTATTAATATTCATGTTTTGATTATCCAGACTATTTACCGAGGTCCCAATGAGTCCTGATAATCAAGGTTTGACTGTAATTGCAGGGCCTAGTGCAAAAACAACTTAAGTGACTTGGTATCAAATGCTAAATTCTCCCCAAATGTTGTAAAGAGATAATAGGGATAATGTAGAGAGAAATAGAACTTCATCAAAATTCACTTTTGTCATTTTTATCTACAAATACAATGTGATTTTGTATGAAGTGCTAAATTCTCCCAAAAGTTAGAAAGAGACAATAGGGATCATCTAGTGGCAGTTGAGAACTTCATCAAAAATCACTTAACATGTTGTTTTTGCACTAGATCCTTCAGTTATCATGTATTATGTTGGATATATCCATTTGGTAACTAAGATATTTTACTAAGTAAAGGTTCTTATTCATAAATGTTATACATAAATTATGTTTTTGATCAACTAATTCTAATTCAAACTGAAAATGTTACAATATGACAAATCACAGCCCATAAATATTTTTTTACATTTTCACTTATGTGAATTTGTAACAAAATGCATGACAACAAATTTCATTCGCTTGAAAAATGTTTTATGTATTTTTGTCTGAAATCATGTCTTGTGATTCTTATTCAAATTTCCATAATTGTTAAAATGCATGTGCCTGCAGGTACATCATTGTAAATTTAATTAATGCATATGCATCTAGTAAATAAAATAAGATACAACTACTTCTATATACAATAATTATCCTTAGGTATTGAAGGTTCTTTGTATATAATTTTGTAAATTAAATTTGAAAATGAAAACATGAAAAATTACATACAGTAATTGTTTAAGTGTAAAAAAGATCAATTTCCTAGACTACAGCATAATGATTAGCACAATAATGACAAGTTTATGTCGTTAATTATGACTGATATAGTAAATATATATTTGGTAATCTTGATTTTAATCCTCTGACTAATCTTTGGAATGAAAAGTCGATTGTCGAACAAAATGCACAAACTTTTACCTTGACAAAGGAAATAAATTCTTACAAAGTGTTAATTTTCCATATAAAATGTTTGATTCCTTCCTTAAGGTTAGTTATAGCTTGATTTATTATAACTCATTAACTGTCTCCTTCTTGCACAGCAATTATTAAAACAATATTTGTTTCACAAAGTTCTAAACTGAAGCGGATATAATTTCCGTTCAAACTTCATCTTATAATTTCGCTCCTGTTCATCAAAATTGTTGAAAAATAAAATACAAACCTATCTAACGGAGTTTTTCCCTCCAGGTATTCTTCTCTGTGCAGCTTTGAAAGCGTTTGACAAAGCCCAAGTTTTCTGGACTTCTGAAGCCTTTTATAGGCGTCCTTTTCATCTTCAACAACAGAAGCCATGAACGAAACTTTACCGCGCTCTGAAGTCCGTGAGGTTTCGACAGAATTAGTGCATCGGATTTGACTTAATACACGACTGGTTTCTCTTTCTTCGTTTACAATCATGTAAAATCATGCAAATCATTGTTGACATGCTGCATTCGTTGGAAAACGAGACTTGCAAATGAGACGAGCTTTGTTGGCGGTCAGTTTAATTTGGTTGGAAATGATCTTAACTGCATTAATTAAAAACGCTTTGAAACTCAACAGAATGAAAAAAAAGTAACTGCAAACGGATGACAGGACAACAACTATTGGCAGGGCTAAATTAGTTTTATGTATGAGATGTTTAACAGAGTGCATGGGCACAATTAAGGTCGTAGACTAAACAAAAGAACATTAGGCATACACTTTGGCCAATCAACAAACTATAAGAATGATAAACATGATACCTTTTTTGTGGAGTGGTTTGTTTCAATAGTTTGCTGATGCTTAAGCTGCGCGGAATCCAAGAAGCAACGTAATTCAAAGCCATTTTCTACACTCTTTTCATCCAATTTCAGTTTCAGCCCCGTGTCTCAAGGGACCGTGGCCATGGGTTAGGCAATTGGCTATAAATCAAACGTGCCAACATTTTTCCGCTTTTGGAATTACAGAATTTCCTAGAAAATTCTAATATTTTTAGTTTTCGACATTAAACTATTTACACTGAAAGAACAAAATACTAACGCATTTCTGACAATTTTAGATAAAAGTACATTGGTTTTATAAATTCTATAAACTTTAGAAGAAAAACAATATCAACTCAAATATGATGGGATTAAATAATGATAAAAATGACCAAAGTCGCGACAACTTGATTTGCATACGTACTTTCCATATTTTAAGAGAACCAACAAAATTCTTGGTCTCAGAAATTCGAGGCTTACAATGTTCTTATTTTCTTAAGCTGAAAATCAACGAAAACACCCTGTGCCTTCTAAACTAAAGATGGTACGTTCTTTTTTTCTTGTGATCTGACGCAGACAGTCAGTTTTCAGTAATTTTTTGTGAAAAGAAAGTATTTTGAACACCTTTGCCTTAAAGTTTTTTTCCTTAACATTTTCATTTCAGCCTCACATTGTTCATACAGGTTTTGTTCCTATTTTTCAGGTTATCTGAGCCTCGCTGTTCTCTATGCGCTTCGATTTTCGGATGTCACTGACTGGCGATGAATTTCAGAACATGCAATACGTACGTTCAGCGGTTTGAAAAGTATCGAGATACGATTTTGACGATGTCACTGGCGATGAATTTGCACTCAAGGTGCAGCACAGAGGTAGGGAAGGCCAGAAGGATCACTAACGAATTTGATTTCAACTTTTTCGGATATTGCTTTTAATATTTGAAAACTCGATTTTGCTTAAGATTTTGATTTTAAAATCAGTTTTAGGATTCGATTTTTGACTTTGCGATCAAGAGTTTTAGTTTTGATTTTTACCTTTTCGGATTTTACTTTTAACAATTGAGAATTTGATTTTGCTTTTGAAGATTTCGATTTTAAAACCAGTCTTTGCGATATTAGGAATCGATTTTTTACTTTACAATCAAGAGTTTTGATTTTGGCTTTAATGTTTTTCGTTTTGTTTTTATTGCTTTGTGTATTAATCTCATGTCTATTTTTAGAGTTTAAGGAAACCACCCTATTGATAAAATAACATATACTTTTCAAACTAAATATAAAAAACGAACTTTTTTAATACAAACATGTTTCGGCAATTCTATGCCATCATCAGTGCAAATAAATGAGCTAGGTTACAAATGTTACAGAATATATATGATACGATAATTACAAACAACAGAAATCAGTTTAATGTCACAATTAATGACAAGCAGTTAACATCTGTAAAGCAGAAGATATACAGACTACGTGACAGAACTGAACACTATAAAAAAAGAGTGTAAAGTCTTGTATTGTTTGCTTTGACTTTAGCCAAGGTGTTGGTTGTATGTTAAGTTTGATAAGGAAACAGACGGAGTTTAATTGAAACAGAGGTCCTGGAAAATTTTTTGCAGCTACAGCTGATATCAGCGGTAGCTACTTTGTCATGGGTTTCTGTAAAAGGAAATAACCACAGGGTACCCAAGTAGACATGCATTGGGCTATAGGAATCACACAGGCTACCCAAGAAGACGGTCGTTTTGAAAATTTAAAAAATAGACTACTGAAAGGAGCGTTTGCTCTATATCAATCGCCAAAGGCAAGATTTTATTGCTGTAGCTACATGTAGTCCATAGCTACCTATTTTAATCTTTGTTTTTTAAAACCTTTTGAAAAGTAAGTAATCAAAAGTATTGAATCAACCTTCTCGAAAATTTCGCATGAAAATAATTTAGTATACATAATGGGTGATTTCAATATAAACTTACTTGACTGTGATAAACACTTCGAAACTAATGAATTTCTTAATACATTAAATGCAAATTTTTTTCTTCCTTACATTCTTCAGCCAACAAGAGTGACAGAAACTTCTGCCACTCTCATTGACAATATATATGGGAATTTGATTGACCATTCTAGTATTAGTGGCAATATTGTAATTAACTTGTCCGATCATTTCGCACAATTCATGCTCATTAATGATCTTAAAGTTGACTACAAATCTGCCAATTATTATGTTCATGACTTTAGCAATCTTAATGAAAAAGATATTCAAGATAAGTTTTCAAGTATTAAATGGGATGACTTGAAAAGGTGTGATTTAGATTGTAATGCTAAATTCGATCTATTTTTAACAAAAGTGAAAGATTTTGCTCGATGTAATGTACCACGTCGAAAACTATCAAAACGTAAGCTAAAGTTATTTACAAAGCCATGGATCAATAAGGAGATCCAAAACAAGATCAAATTTAGAGATAGACTTTTTAGAAAAATGCATAAAACAGATAACACTCAAATTAAGCAGCTATATAAACAATTCCGAAACCGAATTGTACAGGATATAAAATACAGTAAGAAGCAATACTATTCAAACTATTTTTTTCAGAACAAAAATAATATGAAGAAGCTCTGGTCTGGTATTAAAGCCATTATAAATTTTAATGACAGTAAACTGAACCCAATAATTAACTTAAAAGAGTGTGGTGGAAACATAATTACCGATCCACTTACTGTGGCTAATACATTCAATGATTTCTTTGTCAATATCGGAAATCACACTGAAATATCTATTCCAAAAAGCAATGTTCGATTTTCTAATTTTCTCAAAGGTGATTTCAGTCATTCGTTTTTCATAACTAGTGTCTCAGCTGCCGAAGTTTCCTTTATCATTTCATCACTTAGTCAAAGTAAATCTGTTGGTCCTAACAGTATACCCATACGTCTTTTAAAAGTACTTAATTATGAGATATCGAACCCACTGGCTATGATTATTAATGAATCATTTTCATCTGGCATATTCCCAGATAAGCTAAAAATTGCCAAAGTTACTCCAGTTTTTAAGAAAGGCTCAAGGTCCGATAAGAACAACTATAGACCAATATCGGTTTTATCTGTCTTTAGTAAAATATTTGAAAAATTAATGTATAAGCGACTGTTTAGCTACTTAGAACGTCATTGCATTTTACATGAACTACAATTTGGATTTAGGGAGAAGTTTTCTACATCTCATGCACTAATAAGTTTGATAGAACACTTAAAAAAATCCCTTGATGAAGGTGCCTTTGGATGTGGAATTTTTATTGATCTCAAAAAGGCATTCGACACAGTAAATCATTCCATTCTTTTAGAAAAACTCGATTATTATGGGATCCGAGGTGTTGCCAATGATTGGTTCAGATCGTATCTCTCTGATAGATGTCAATATGTTTCAATTAATGGTCTCACTTCGGATGTCAAACTAATATCGTGCGGTGTACCTCAGGGTTCTGTTCTTGGGCCTTTACTTTTCTTACTTTATATCAATGATTTACCTAATTGTTCTGACAAATTAACTTTTCATCTGTTTGCTGACGATACTAACATATACTTCTCTTCCAATAACCTTAACATAATTCAATCCACTCTCAATATAGAGCTTAATCATGTCACACAATGGCTTTATGCCAACCGACTGTCTTTAAACATTGAAAAAACTAATTATGTTTTGTTTCATTCTCAAAGAAAAAAACCAGATAAAGATATAACCTTGCGCCTTGACAATAAGTCTGTTTGTCAAACCAACTCTGTAAAATATCTCGGGGTCTTAATTGATTCTAATCTATCTTGGAAATCTCATATTCACGAGCTATCCAAGAAAATAGCTAAAACAGTAGGTATTTTATCCAAACTTCGATACTACGCATCTACTGATATCTTGATATCTGTATATTATGCACTGATACATAGTTTTCTTATATATGGTATTGAGGTATGGAGCCAAACATATCCTTCTCATCTAAAGCCTATTTCCACACTTCAAAAGAAAGCCATCAGAATAATAACTTTCTCTGAACCACATTCTCACAGTGAACCGATTTTTAAGTCTTTGAACATAGTAAAATTTCTTGATCTTGCTGACCTTTACATTCTGAAATTTGTTTATCTCTGGGAAAATAAACAATTACCATCTTGTTTTTATGACTTCTATAACTCTCTAAAGGAGATACATGGAATTCACACAAGACAAAGTCAGAACAGAAACATATACATCAAGTCTGTTAATTCTGATCAATTTGGGAAAAGGTCCATCCGTTATATGGGGGCCACTCTATGGAATGCCATTCCTCTTGATACAAAGCAATGTTGCTTGCTTTCCATTGTCATGAAAAAGCTAAAAATTTTAAAATTGACAGGTATTTAAGTTTCGTTTGATCTCAGACTATATATAATTTCTGTATTTCTTCACCCTATAGTAAGTGCGACTGATTATTCAAATTTTCTGTGTTACATCTAAACATCAAACATGTTTCTAATCCTCTAGATTAGTTTTGACTATTAGGATATCCTGTACTCGTCCACCTGATTTATTTGAAAAATTTCTAATTTACTCCCATATTTGTATATTTATATATTATGTATATTATTGTATATTACTTGTTCTCAAAGGTAATTAAATTAGTTTACTTTATGTACTGTAATTAACTTATTTTACATGATATTTTACGTGTATTTAAGACGAGTAGTAAGAATAAAAAAAAACTGAAAAAACTGAAACTGCCACAGACTGATGAAATGGATTCCAGTAATTCAGATTCTGTACTCCCTCAGCTAGGGAAGCAAATATATACCAGCAATCTAGATTATGGATTCCACAAACTGCTGAAGTGGATACCAGTAATTCAGATTATGTGTTCCCTTAGCTAATAAAGTAAAACCAGCAAACTGGAATTCAAAAACTGTTGTGGTGGATACTAGTTATTTAGATTCTGTATCCCCCAAGCGTGTGAAGATACTGTTAATCATCGTCTGGTGTTGAATATCTGAAATTAGATTCCATTTTTGATTTTATAATTTTGTCTTCAAACGTCTTTTGTTCTTCAGCTCAGGTGCCAGTTCTCAAAATTCTTACATGTTTCGGCTCTTGAGAGCCCTCTGAATTGCTTTATGAAAAAAAACAACGTTAGGGGAAATGCTCAAGCTTTCTAAATATATATCTACATACATTTGTATTCATAGATCGATGCTCTAAATGCTGGGTTCAAACCGGAAGATAACGTTACTGGTATTCTTGTGAAACTTGACGCAGCAACTAAAATTAGAAATGGAGCTACTCAACCGCCCATTTATGGTCGTGACCTCGAAATTTCTGTTGGTATTCTCAGTAAGGCAATGCAGCAAAACCAGGAACTCCAAAACCACGAATATGTAAGAAGCTATGTAAGCGTGGCTAATAATTTGGTGGATCCTGTGAACAACCTAACATGGCGTCGCTTACGTAAGGTATGATTAGAGACAAAACATACAAATTTATACATATATATAGTAGTTATGCAATGGTTTCGAGTGGGATACCGTGAAATATGCCACGCGTCACTTGTATTTTTTGTAATCACACGAGCCTTTAGGCGAGTGTGTATAGGAAGAAAATACAAGTGACTAACAAGTGGCATTTCTGTAGTATCCCACGAGAAACCATTGCATAACTAATTTATCCCATGCCTTAAAAAATACAACTAACTAATTTATCCCTGCATGGAGAACGAAGAACTAAAACTGCACTTTGTACTGGTGTTTTAAGCTCACACAACTTGGACTGACAACTTTGGTGCCATTTTAGAAATGTATGCACACAGTTTTGGCACCATTTCAATAGTCTCTCACAAGTAATGGTGGGAAAGATACAACTTGTTGGATAATACACAATATGCTTACACATTTAGGTGCTTTAAGGTGCTCTGTGGTCATGTGACCCCCACTTCCAAAGAGCAAGAATGAAGCTAATTTGAATATAATGTAAACAAAAGAATTAGGGACTGATCATCATTTGTGAGGACGTTCTATTGAATGATGAGATTTGCCCTAACCTAGTCCTTCTCTTAACAAATCATAAACTTTTTTTTAAATTCTGTATCCTCCACACAAAATAATAGTGGATTTAAAAGTGGCCATGCTACCCTTCTCAGCAAAAAAGTATATATCAACCTTATTAATAAATTATCATTCTAAAGTTCTATTGTGATAAAACTCCTTGAGGATACTCCCAGAACCAAAAATCAGTCACATTTTTAACTCTTGCAGCATTTTAAAAAATAACGATGGACCTAGATGTGTAAGAATTCGGATAATCATGGTTTAGCAACATACCTAACATACCTTCATGAATCTAAGCAAAACTGTCCCTCATACCCACACCATGCCCACCCCCCCCCCCCGGGGCGGGGGGTGTGGGCGGGTGGGACCGGGGGTGGGGGGGGGGGTGTTTGGGGGGGGGGGG
>JAOBAY020051013.1:0-13339 GCA_025331085.2 Zoanthus sociatus
TTGCTTTTAACACTATTTGTGGGCATAGAACTATAAAAACTTAATTTAAAATTTTTCCTTCTTATTAATTCTAATTTTTAGGAAGTTTTTTTAGTCTTTTTAAATTGTATTTTCTTAAATACATTTTTGTTTATCAATCGCGCCCAGCGTTAAATGCGAAAGTTTTACATATTTCTAAACTTTTGATTTTTACGAAAAGATTTTAATTTTTAATCTGTCTCTTAGGCAGTCATCTATTATTCCTCAATGACAGTTTTTAAAAAAAGTTATCACTAATGTAGTGGATACTCAAATAGTCGACTGATGAATTAGATGCTTGCAGAGAACGTGGGCAGCAGGAAATCTGACAACTACTGAAACCATCCGTCTACATCCTGTCTTTCACTGAAACTCAGTCAAAGCTTCGTCTTGCACTGACTTTAGCAGCGAAACGTTATTGAATTTTTAAAACGCTTCTATCTTTACTGAGAAACTCTTCACTTCACACGACCATGACACTTTTTCGCTACAAACCGGTTTTGATAGCAGTTATTTTAAGCAACCAATCACAGTGCTGTTTCATACCGCGTAGGTGTTCTAACCAATAAGATTCGGAGTTCAGATTTCTGTACTCATGAAAGTGAGATTCACTGCTCATGTGACCAGAGGTTCTCCCTTCTCTCTCTCTCTCCCCAACCCCTCTCGAACCTCTGGTACCCAGGGTACTCCAATACCATGCTTTTCAGTCAAACCACGGATTTCGCCTTGAGATATATGACTGTTATTGAGTTGGGCTGCCTGTGAACGTGCTTCCCAGAATACTCGTGGAGCCTCTAAGTTACCCAGATTCCTTTGCAACTCTCTCCTTTGCCGGCCATCTTAATTTGAAGTTATCAAGGAGGATTCTTCTAGGAACGATACAATTCAGTTACAACATGTTTACCTGCAGTAAATTTGTCTCACCCATTACAAGAAGCATTGTGAGTTTTCAAGTTTTTGATATTTTGTTGTTATAGTTTCTATAATACTAGCTTTTTTCTTTTCAGATCGCAAGTGGTCGTTCAGTTGTACGGCCTGCCTCCACCGCTGTGCGGTCTTCAGACACTGTATTGAAGGTATGACTTAAAAAAGTCTAGGTTTGTAAAATTGGTTTTTCTTTTCAGTCTTTCTTATATCTCGGGTCTCCGAGCTTTTCCACAAGCTCATGCAATGTGATTCACGTGTGCAATGTACACTGAAAAAAGCCGGTTCAATTCAGTTTTGTGCGAACGTGAAGTTTGTGTTTGCTAAGTTCCTGAGGATTTGCCTCTACATGTTATATCTAACGTCTTTTGGTGAAATTGAAAATGCCTCTTTTTGCAAAAGGTGTTCCGGCCAAATTATAAAGGGGTGGGTAACATATGCTTTGTAACATATTTTAAGCATTTTGTAGCTCGTCCAACAGATACTAAATGAGGTGTGAACAGAACTGTTGTAATTTTATAATTAAAATTTTTAGGGAATTGAAAGTTTTGTACTCACTCAAAATGTTTTGTCACACCTACTCATCTAGATATTGCATTAAATATGTCTGTTTTCATAGTTCAAATTTTAAAACGTTTTCTCACAAGGGGAGCCATCCTTATCCAAATTGCCAATATTAATATCGATTAGATGTTAAATCGCAAACTCCCACCTTCAAGCTTGTTAACTTTGAGCTGTGGTATTCAGAAAAGCTCTGATGCATATACAAGTTATCATTATATTTACCACATTACAGGTTTCAGCATTCTATTCCAGTGCATTCATTGTCTTTTAGAAATAAATGCATGGTTAAAGTGCATATGTAGTAAAAAAATCTATTATCGAAGTTTAGAGACACTAAGGTAAATTAAATTTGCTAAAACTTCTTTTCGAGGTCTTAAAATGCATTAAATATGTAATGTGTATGAAAGTGAGTTTTTCTTGCAGCCAAATTTTGGTAAAACATTGACTTATTTTCTACATATTGGGAGCATTTTATTAATGGGTGTTTGCATCATTTTCACTTTTTTAACCACCATGTAGGGCTTGACACTAACTTTTTAACTTACTAGCCAAGTGTTTTAATCATGAGAAATCATATTTGAGAAATGCAGAAACTAGTTCAGTCAATCTCGTTTTGTTTAAAAGCCAAAGTGGCTAGTGGAAATAGTACATAAATCTACTAGTCAAAACTCAATTTCTACTAGTCTGTGGCTAGGTGGCTACCATTGGTGAACTGAACCCTGCCATGACATTGACTGTGCCCACAACACTCTGAATCTAAGCTAGCGTTGTACTGTTTTTGTTGTCTTTCATTTAGAGTTTTAATAGATTTTGAGAAGGTGTGATCTTTTCTACAATAGAAAGTGTTTAAAATCATTATCTCACCAAGGTAGGCGAGTAGCCAGCCAGTTTTTTCTGGTAAGCCCAGATTCACAGGTTGACAAGGCTTTAGCCGACCCAATAGTTTTTGGAATAATTTTTTACAAAATGGAGACGAAAAAAAAGCAAAATTTCTTTTTACAATGATGGATTAATTGGAAGCATTTCCAGCCATTCCAAAAGGTCTACACAGAAGTTAACTATCTGGTTGATCAACTTCACCACTCCCCCTTGGTCATCTATGTCAACATTTGCGACATGGTGATGTTATAAATGAAAAATGAAAAAAACAAGTCCAGCAGAATGATTTCAAGGGACCATTTTGTCTGTCCTGTACCTTCATTTTCCTAAATGAAAGAAATTGGATGAAGCAAATTGGTAGGGTTTCAGCAAGGGTTCCTTCCAATTTTTTGTGTTCGAAAATTGGTTGTAAAATTTTTGGGTTTTGGCATTAAAAAGTTCTTAATAAGTCTTAAATTTGTTAGCATTTAAGCCACAGGAACCCTCATGAATAACTTGAGATGACAATTACCTATTATTAAATGTTAGGGGATAATTTGGACGTTTACATTAAGTTTTTCACTCAATTTATAAATTACAAATATTTTACAGGTTGGTCAAACTCCAGTCGTTAGCAGGTAAGATAATTGTTTATTTTAAATCTATTACATACAGATTATTCTATTATTATATTATTATAGGTTAATCATTTGTTTTAAAAAAAAGACTTGGCATATACATTTGGTGCTAAGTATTTGTAATTTGAAACAGAAAAGAAGAAAATGTGTTTACAATCAATAACATCAATGTGTATCTGAGGAAGTTGAAGTGGAAGTTGCCGATTTCTTTTTGAGCTCAAGTTGAAAAGCATTTTGTGTGGCTTTTTCCTTTGTGCTTCACACTCCATAATGTTGGCATTCCAAGAAACCAGCTTAAGTCCAGACCAGAAGTGGTAATAATACCATATCCTAGGTTAACTGTCAAGATAATAAAAAGAAAGTTGATCAGTCTTGTTTCTCTACCCAATTTTGCTTCAAAATTTCCACTTCTCTCCCACTGACTTTGTGGTTAACAGTATGTTAATACTGATGAACCAGTCATGGTAAAACATCCATTGAAAGAAAAGCTGCATCTTGTCTTCATGCTGATTAGTTAAAAAAAAGCTTTCCTTTTTGTGTTCATTTTAACTATCCTTGGGTAATTGAGGCATTCTCTTTTTGGTTACAGCCGACAGTTTTACAAGCAAACAACTTTTGTAGTTCTAAATGTTCTAACAACCTTGGGCTTGAAATAAAATTGTGATAGTAAACATGGCAATTTTTATTTAGGTTTTGCCAAATCAATAGCCACTTACAACATCTTTCACAAACAAATGTTTCTTGAAGGATAGCATCTGTTACTGTTTTCCAATAAAGTAAAATGTCATTACAAAAATCCTGGGATTTAAAACCTACTTGAAGAAATTTTTTGATTTAATATTCTAAATACAAATGCTAAGTACTTAGCCATGAAAAATCAACAGGTTGTTCATAATTTACTGTAAGTAAACTCAACCTCGTCCTGACATAGAAAATTTGATATATGTGCCAGGGTTTGAAATTCACCTTATGAACCCAGGGGCGTTTTTTGGCCCCTGGCCTTCCTAGTATACGTCTGACCCAGGAGACATTGGGCAGAACCCAGGGGCCATTTTTAAGATGTTCAATTTTGCTTAATTTCAGTTTTTTAAAAAAAAGAACCAGTGAGCAGCACATGGAATATGTTGTAAACTTTTTATTTCTCCAACGCGTTTCGTCTGAAGCAACAGACTTCTTCAGCTAACCATAGGCCCCAAGCATATTTTATCACATTTAACACCTTACAGCATGTTTCAGAACTATCGTAACTTCCGTTTGTTTCGAAGTAATTTAAGTACTGTGAATAGATTCTTTGTATATATACTGCTGTATCTGGTTAAATTATTGTAAACTCCCTGAAGAAGTCTATTGCTTCAGACGAAACGCGTCGGAGAAACAAAAAGTTTACAACATATTCCATGTGCTGCTCACGGGTTCTTTTTTAAAAAAATTGTCAAATATTACTGTGAGGATTGAGGATTGAGCTATTCACCAAATGTTGTAAGGAAGTAACTCATTTTACTGTACTTTTGACTTTGCTTTGCTCTCAGCTTCTGGGGGTCATTTTTGGCCCCTGGGTATCTGCAATTTTCCCATCGCAGGGCGCAATTGAGGTATAGCTGGGCACAATTAGCGCCGTGGCACCCGTGAACTTCGAACCCTGCCATACAAAGTAATGTTGTTTTTGCACTAGGCAAAAATGACATTAAGAGAATTTTGATGAAGTTCTCATCTCCCCCTACATTATCCCTATTATCTCTTCATATCCCTTGGGAGAATTAAGCACTTCATACAAAGTCACCTTTACTTTTGCACCAGACCCTTCAATTTATCATCCTTCAATGGTATTTAACAGAGTTTAAATAACTGGTACAGACAGAGAACTAAGCAACTAACTTTACTTGACATACACAATTACAGTAATTGCAACCTGCTACTTTGGTTGCAAAATCTGCACGCAATTTTAAGAATACCAACTCAATTACCATCTACTACTAGTAGTAGCTATTGCTAAGTGCCAACGAGCAAGACAAAAACTTATTAAATTTTGAAAAATTTTTGAACACAGTGACTCAGTACATCCGGCAGCCGGACAATGTCTTCAAATTACTAATGTCCGGCACTCCATATTTTTCAAATATATCTCCTTAAAGCTTACCCATATTCAATTGAAAATGTTTAGAGTTTATTCAGAAGCCTCATGCGCTTCCATACAAGCCAAAATTTCAAATTTTATGTTTTACGTTGGCTCTGTAAATAGTATGTGAATCATCCAAACGTGACACAAAAACTTTCACCAGACACTGCCGTTTAGAGTTTATTTTGATGCTTCAAGCGCTTATACACAAGCAAACGTAAAACACAAAATTTAGATTTTGGCTCGTGTGGAAATGTTTTTAATTGAATAGGACTGAGTTTTAAAACTTTAAGATATATAGAGGACAAAAACTGCCGGCACCTAAATAAACTCTAAACATTTTTAATTGAATATGGGTAAGATGTACATAAGGAGATATATTTAAAAAATATGGACTGCCGAACGTTTAGTAATTTGAAGACCATGTCCGGCTGCGGACGTCTATGATTGGGCTTTTAAAGAATCGCTATTGTTAACAAATTAAAAGTTACGCTGAAATTGAGATTTTTTCTCCCTGTAATCTCGCGTACACACGGCTCTATAATGCTGCCGCCTCGCCAGCCTCGCCTCTTGGCTCGGCTGGCTCGTTGGCAAATATAGTTACAGAAAGAAACAGTTTATCTTGATTGCTAACCAAATTGAAAAGCTCAACGACACGTGCGTTTTGCTTGGTCTACAAGTGTGTTTCATAGTGCTATGAAGAACGAAAATGTTATGAGCAATATGGCTGGCTCTGTCTCCAAGTTGTGACAGAATTTACAGTTTCAAGCGCGCTTCTTTTATTGTCTTTCTCTTTGTTAAGATGGAAATTAATATTTTTATAAAAAAATAAAACATGTTTTCCTTGCCTTCATAGCCTGGTGAAAACCTTGGCAAATTTTGTGAGAATTCTCGAGCAGGTATAAAAATCCCTCGGCTGTCTCTAGAGTTTTCACTGATCTGCTCTCGAATTCTCCCAAACGTTCGCTTCGGTTTTCACCAGGCTATGAAGGCATGCACGGAGAACATGTTTTATTTCTTAAATGTCAAATTCTTCCTTAATTTACTCATTTCTTTTAAGCCGTCACACGTAGCGCTTATAAAGAAGTTGCATTACATTAGTTTAATCTTACCTGGCCAGAAAATGATGCATCACCGTGAACTTGTAAGCACAAAACCTAAAACAACACAACGAACATTATAAGTTTTGATAACTTGCTAACACTTCAGTACTACTGACGTGTATCGTAATTCGTTAACAATAATGAATCAGTAAGTTAATAATTTGATGAACGTGAAGGATGACGGCTCAGAAAAATCACCTTTCTGGTTTATTCTTTATTTCTTTGTGTGGGTCATTAGAGTTTTGTTTCCTTGCTTTAAGCTTTGTGAATAAAACAACGTCAACGATTTAATGTTTCTTCGTGAAGCTAAACAAATACAGCGAAAGTTTTTTTATTACATCCTCGTAGTCCCGACAACTCTAAAACAATTCATTTCACGTTTTAATTTTAGCAACAACTCTGTGTAAGTGTTCAGTTCGATGAATTCCAACGTTAAGTTCAGTATTGTATTTACTATTTTTCTTTGCCGTAGATGTCGCCATCCTCATTGCTTTAGGTCCCTGGTCACTCTGGCGACAAACGTGGAATAACTTTTATTCAAACTGATTGCAAAGCTTAACCGATAAGATATATAGACGCTGCATTTAAAAATTATTAACTAATTAAGTTCACCTCTTATTAGATACTATAAAAATCACACAAAAAAGATATATTAAAAACTTTTACCTTATCACCCATTGGCCTATCCAAATCATCCCCATAGTAACCATCTTTCAGGGTTAGCTGCCTCCCCCTGGTTTTGCCACAAGCAACAGGAATCACAGCTTCCAGATGGGAGGGGTTTGGCAGCATTGTCACATGCAGCGGTTTGGATCCTCCATAGTCCAAATTAACAGAGTTGGCTGGAAATGAAAGAAGGAAAATAAATGGTCAGCTAAAACAGTGTAAAAACTTTAAAAATAAAACTTTGTAAAATCTTGGCCCTATTTTTTAATCTTGATCATAACAGTTTGAAAGATATTTGTTACGCTTTTCGGTCATCTAATTTACAGTAATACAGTAGTGCACTTTCTACCTATACGTAGGGCAATACAGTACACACTGACACATATAAAAGAAAAATATAATACAAACTTCACATACTTGGGACCCTATATGTGACCTTGCACAGGAAAACGTTCTCTAACAGCGACTTTCTGTTAAACGTGTGAAGGGAACGGCTTTCGAATAAGTTTAAACGGGTCCACAGAGCATTTAAACGAGTTCCACTGAACTTTCGAACGGGGTATTTATTACTGCGAATTAAAAGATGACCAAGTTGTTCAAACGAGTCGGTGTTTTCAGCGAACAGGTAACCAAGTCGTTCGAAAGAATTGGTGTTTCCAGGGAACGGGTGACAAAGTTGTTCAAACGAGTTGGTATTTTCAGCGAGCAGGTGGCCAAGTCGTTCAAACGAATTGCTGTTTCTGGCAAATGATGCTGTTCGAATGACGCAAATTATTTCAGAACGGCTTGCAAACAGATGTGAACGAAATACCATTTTTAAAAGAATGGAAAGTCGTAAGAGTATGTTTTCCCGTGCAGGGTCACATATAACACGTGATCAAAAAGCATGCAACATCAACAACAAAAACGACAACAACAACATTGTTTATTTCCACAATCTTTACAGAGATGTGCAAATCAAGTGTTCAGAAATAAAACATAATTATAGTGGTTGGACACCCGATATTACTATAATGAGCTAATCTAGTCAGGTACCCGTTACATTTCAGTTAAGTAGAACATATATCAGGAAGGTGGATCAAGTTTTAAAAACGAAAAGGAAAGAGAAAAAGAGAAAAGTGAAATAGATAAAAATAAAAGTAAACTAAATTTTTAGGCGACCTCAAACATTACTAATGATATGTTTATCAAGAAAACGTTCTTTAAGTTCCCGTTTAAAGCAACGAAAACTCAAAGTTTTTACCTGTTCTTCAATTTCGTTCCAAATTTTTGGGCCAAAATACCTAATATCAAATTTTCCATAATTCGTTTTAATTTTTAGAAAAGCAAAGTAAATGTGGATTTTGATGCCAAGCGAGTATAGTATTTGTGTTTAGTGGAAAAACTATCAGAAACAATCAAGATTAGAGTTGGAGTACTGGTACATAAAGCATACAGTGTACAGCAAGATTATATCCTGGAATTTAATGAGTTTTTAATTTTACGAAGATAGGACAAGAGTGTACATCAAATTTAGCAAACATTATGATGCGAACTGTTCTCTTTTGTAGAATCTCCAAGGGTTTAACACACTCGCAGAGCGTTACAAACATGGTTTATACCGGGTTACACGGCAAATCAGCCCAGCATTTGAACTGGCTAGGCTCCAAATAGTAGATTCTTAATGGTCGTATGAAAAGAAAATTGAGTTTTTTAAATGAATAAATTATTTCACTTTTTGCCTTGACCGTTTCCTTTCAAGATCTAATCACATTACATAGGAATGATCACTATTATGGTAAACTGTAGGCGTATCAATCATATGTTTTAAGGTACAAAAATTTAGAATAATTTGCCAAATTCTCTTTGCCAAGAAAAGTCCTTCAACCTTTTTAAATTAAATTTGAAAACTTTCTTATCCAGGCAGGCGTTTTTGTAATTAGTTATGTTTTGTAACGCAATATTTGTACATTTTCAGCTTTTTTATTATCTTGTAAATAGAGTTTTATTAAAGATTTTTTAATAGTATTGTAAAGCGCTTTGAACAATCAGTGAATATAGCGCTATACAAATAAAAGTATTATTATTATTATTTATTAAGTATTAAGTAGACTTGATAGTAAATAGCAAAGCTCAAATCACCCAATAGAGTGTTCCGTATCATTTACTCGTTATTACTTACTCAGGTGAGAGAGTACGTCACCAGTCCCTTGTACTTCAGCAGGCAGCTCTGAATTGCCCATCATCTAACAGATTGGATAGAGTGTAATTCAGTAAATTAATAGTGGTATCTGATTATTATTGGAGCTAAGACTTACATGCAGTGCAAAATGTTAGTTAAAGCGGAATGTTTATGGAATGTGGTTTAAATGGTAACCATCAAGTATGGATAGCACAATTATAGGTGGTTGAAGCTAGCTTGAAGGTATCTATACTTAATTGTTGTTTAAAATATATCCCAGAAGGATTACGCTCTCCCTATTACTCGTATTATCTTGTGTGGGCTCATGAGCCTGTTTATTAGCTATGCCATCCTTACGAGGCCTCAGGTTTACTATTTTTTATAATATAGATATAAGGAGTAATGCCCTTTACTATAATAATAAGCGATATTATGTTTATCTGACAATGTTTCATTCATCAAGAAGCACAACAAAGTTTAAGTAGGTATGCTAAATACATTTTTGAATACATTTTAAACTTGACTAAATTTCACAAAACAACGAAAACAAAAGCAGAACTAGAAAGTGGTCAAACAAACTCAGGCTCGCTTCGCTAAATATTCGCAATAACTTTGTAAGTATATTATATTTCATGATATTTACTTCAGTATGAAACATGTGGAAATCAACAAAGCTTATAAGTTCTAAAGTTTTGATTTTGAAATTTGGCACCGTTACGTTACAATCCATCGATATTGTTTTTGGTTCTCCTTTCTGCTGTTTTTTTACTTCGCAAGACGTAGGCTCTATTTGCATTTGTAACTTCAAGATTTGGAGCAAATTTCTCAAATTCTCAAATTTGTTGATTTGATCTTTAATATGAACAGCGCCCTATTTATGAATGACTTCCATACTGGCACAATTCCGCCTGCTTTTAATGACTTCTTTAAACCTGTAGGCAAAGTGCATCAATATAATACCAGACTAGCAAGCAAAAATGTAGGATTCGCATTTCAAGGGTCTTGCAGTCTGCAAAACAGTGGCCCAGTGCTCTCGATAAATTATTGGACAATATACAGACTACAATTGCAAGTGTGTGGGTTCATATAATTCCGTCGATAGCATATCAATTATTTTAATACCCCGATAGTTGGTCTGGTCAAGAATTGAACCCAAGTCCCTAGGACAGTAGACAGGCGTCTTATCAACTAGGCTAAAAAGACGGCATTATCATCAGACAGCTTTTGTTGAATGTCAGGGTTTAATCAATGATGTCTTGGTTGGCACAGTTATTACAATTTCTGTCTATGAAGTGAGAGGTTCTGCTAAAATTGCATGAAATTCTGGTTTCAACTCCATTAAACCCTTTACCCATTTGAAGGACAATTCAGGTGGAGCCACTCACTAAATAAGCACAGTAGCTGAACAGTTGTGTAACCTTCTTCACCACCAAAGCTGACACGACATTGCATCCTTACGAGGCTGGTGAACTGAGAACTAGCATCTGCTGGGAAATAACCTGCAGAGGCTTGGTGTCCAGGCCAAGGGCAGACTACTATTTGATTACTACTACAGAAACCATCTTCAAAGACCACTGGCTTCTAAAGTATTTAGTTAGCTAAAGTTAAATGATTTTTAAGAGGCCGAGACACTAAACCAACTCAAGTTAGCTACAGAAACACACTGTTAGGCATTTACTGACCTCAGAAGGATGGAAAGTTGAGTTAGTTTTGACAGAACAAAAGGTCACACGAACAATCAAATCTCGGTTGAGTTCGGAATCAAATCTGGGATCTTGCAGGTGGAAGGCACAATTCAGAGACCAAAGCAGGCAATAGGATTTCCGTTTTTGTGGGTAACTTAAAAATAGGAAGCTGAATGAAATTTATTTCCACAGAGCAATTAAAGTTAATCTTTTAACCAAACTAAAAAAAATGATATTTTAAATCCACCAATGTCAATGAGTACACAGGAGCAATAACAGACACGAAACAAATAATGGAATGTAACTGAAAAGCTAAAAAGAGCTAGGAAACGCTCTATCATGATTTGCAACTCAAATGGGTAGCAACCTATTTTTCTTCTGGCAATCCTAAAGTTGAAGTTAGACTACCCAACACATGTACATGTATGAGAGAGTGACCAATGAAATAATATTCTATGAGCCTGGCCCACGTAATGCAACGACCGCATTACGGAAACTCGCCCTAGAGTGCTTTGCAAAATTCTGCTCCAAATGTATCATGACATAGAAACAAGATGCTGGACAAGAAGTTACGTCTGCTTGTAGTTTTGAAAAAAATGTAAATACTGAATAGACCACTTTCATAAATAGCGACTACTTTTAAATTCTTTTGTATTTATTCAAATAAGCCTTGGTCGCCTCGTTTGGGGTAACATATTCTTTTGAATTTCCAACTCAAAGACGAGGCTATCAAGGCTTATTTGAAAAAACACAAAAGAATTTTTAAAGTAGTCGCCATTTATGAAAGTGGTCTATAACATGTATATATAGCTTGTAACGAACTTTATAAGTTACTCTTGAAAATGGCATAAGATATGCCGAAACATGTCGAGAATAAAAATATTTTTCGTATAATTGAAAGTTTTATTATCATTTGTGCTCCTACGATCATAGTCCTCATAATAAATTATTAACTACAGCAATAATTACTATCATATTATTATCATTAGTATTATTTTATTATTATTTGGCTAAGTTGTAATTATAAGTGCCTATTGGTGACACATTGGGTCTGAAAGGACGTGTGATATTGTTTCTATCTTTTGCTTCCTTTTTGTTTAATTTTAATGGTTTTGATTATGTTTTTCACAGAAAACTTCAGTCCAAGTCCAAAATCAACAACACTCTCAACAGACAGACACCACTTCTTATCTCTAGAATAAGAAGTCCCAAAGGTTCCACATCTTCAGACCTGACAGACAGGTCGCAAAGTTTACTTTCTGAATATAGAACGCCTTCCCTGGAGCAACAGTTTTCATGTAAGTTTGCATACATTAATTGCATTTTTTGTTTGTGAATGGCCTTAAGCAAAGTCTGTGCTATTTAATGCTTTTTAAAGTCTCTAAAAGTTAGAAAAACTCTGAGCTTGTGAGGAGATTTGAACCGGCATGCAAAACCTTTCGAACATCAGGCGGACGCTCTACGCCTTAGGATAAATAGGTCATTTTTCAAGCTCTCCGTTTCATCACATGACGTATTAACGTCATAAAACCTGACGACGACTGGTAATGGCCAGTCGAAATATTGTACAAACGGCCCAAACTTTACTTACGTTGTAAGGTCAGTCTTTGCAAGTCTTATTGACAAAAATATTTTACTTTGAATTTATTTCCGACTGATCACGGTTGTTCGATCCAACGTTGGCAAGTGTGTTGATCGTACACGTTTTTGTACTGGTTTTTAACCGATTTATTGAGATTAACGTCATAGTTTAAGTGTAATGTTCGCTCTAGCCTCTGTTGTCGAGTTGACATAAAAAATAGTATTATACAAATTGTATTGATGTGTCGTTTGACGTGTTTTTTGTCAATGGATCTTCACATAAAAATACAGCAGTATCAACTGCACCATTAACATACTGAATTAAGCTTATTCCATCAACAGTCTGCGATCACAATCGGGAACTCAGTCTGCGTCATGTTCCCGACATATGGAAACACTTAAAACATTGTCCGGGCACGATCTGCGACACGCGATCTGAATGACTGGAAGAATTAAACTTGATTCTAATTTCCCGACCGTTAGAACCACGCCGACAAAGAAAGATTTTAATGAGAACGCGTGTCAGGGACGGTCTGCGACAAATCGGTGACATATTATTGTTCTTCTTAAATCACGTGTCAGTAACTGCCCAATGAGAACTGAGACTTTTGACGCTAAGTTTGAACCAAACATATTAAAACAATTGAAATGATTTGTTCTGCCATTGCCAACAAAATATGGAAATTTATGGTGTCTGCGACTTATCAGCGCAGACGGTCCCCGACCGTTACAAATCATATCGAAACCAGGCGTTACTTAGGCGTTTCCTAAGCCACTCCGTCAGCATTCCACTTTGTGCATGCGTGTTTCCTAATGTTTATCTGTCTAAAGCTGAAAAAGCTGTTTGCTAATGCTTATCTCACTAGTACAACATTCGCTTCTTTATGCTTGTTTTGATACTTAGCTCATTCTTATGTTATTAATGTGCACCAGGCTGTTAGGTCGTTTGTTAAGTGTTCAGGGAGAGGATTGGGATGAATAGTAAAGTTATTGAAAAAATCCTTCATCCAAGCTCCCTCAGAGAC
>JAOBAY020051062.1:0-22759 GCA_025331085.2 Zoanthus sociatus
ACATGCAACTATGTGTATTGTTGAACGTGTGACTTCTCGCTCTCTCTCGCAAGTATTTTTGAATATTTAACAACAAACGAGGCTAACACTGCAAAAACTGAATCCGTTGTCATTGGAGTTGGCGGCATCTGCAATGCGAAAATGGTCTATTGACGTTAAATAAAGTATTTATTCCTCTTATTATTCAAATGTGTTTTCCCAGCATCTTTAGTTCAAGTTACTGTATGGTTTTACTTTATACGCCTCCTCAGTGCGATATAACTGACCAACAAGCTCGCGCATATTTGTTCCTTGACATGTCGGATTTGTCTTTTTGTTGTATTGTGACAGTGCGACTCAGTGTTCTTTCTGCTTACAGCGTGGTCAAACATGTGAGGTTCGTGGAGATTTAAATGAAGCGAAGATGTGTTATGAGAATGCTATATCAATAAATCCGTGTCACGTCTCGAGTCTGCAGCGACTGGTACGTTTTTGAGCTCTCTTGATTTGTTCTAACAATTTGATTTTTCAAGATTTTATTGTGGTTTTGTAGTACATTTGCGCGCCATGTTTTAAATCAAATTGTATATTTTTTTTAAGCCAAAGCGTTACACACTCCTTTAGCTTGGCGCCACGTTTTACAATTTTTAACTCGTGAATTGAACTCATGGATTGAAAATGCACGAGTTTTTGTGATAGGACTTTTGAACTGAAAGTGTCACCCACTCATTAGAGACTAGGGTATCATTGTAAACTCTTGAGCCGCTAACTAATTGATCAACAATAACTAGTATGTTGGAATTTAAGGATAAAATACTAAAGATAACGTTCAATTTTCAACGAAGTTCAATCAAAAATTTTTTTCTTAGAATGGACAATGAAATGTAGCCTGAGTTGACAGCAAATCTAAGGAAGAAAAGAAACAGCGACAATAAACCGCGAGTTTAAATGAACAACTGTGTTTAGTTGAAAGTGTCAAGAATATTTTACATTTTGGACAGTTAAACCGAGAATTTCAAGGTTAAACTTATGAAAAAGGCTTTCTAAATATTTGGAAAAAAGAGGAAATAATGTATGAGATAAAAGAAGCAAACAATCCGTTTCTAAAGCAAGAATGTTTAAGAATGGCACTTCTGAAAAGCCGGGGCTGTTACAAAAACTGCAGGTTGTTCTTTTCTTTTTATTAGGGACTAATATTGTTCTAATTTTTACAGAAAGTAATGAAGGAACTGGTTACTAAAATACCTACAAAAATCTTACCAACTTTTGAAACTCCATTTATTTTTGCGGACATGAACACTCATCGCAGAAATTTGAATCAATATTTTTGTTAGGTTTAGTTTTAATCCTCTATTTTATGTTTTTCACAAATAAAAGTATGTAAACCCTAAAAATGGCAAATGCTTTTGGAATCAATATGAAGGGATCAATAAAATTTGCGTTGTGTAAATAAACTCTAATTTGTTCATACTTTCTTTATCTTTGAATAAAAAATATTGAATTAGAATAAAGCGGTAATTTTTACTCACATTTTTCTACGTATTTAGTCTTTTGTTTTAAAGTATTTTGCTTATTTATTTTTAGTTCAGCATTACTATTAGTAAGAAAATGGCAGAAACGTGTAATCAATTTATAATTCCGAGTTTTCGCTGAATATTGAAGAGCTATTCTGAAATTTTTTGGTATAGAAATAATAAAGTCAATAGATAAACATTTTCCTGTGTGAAAAATTTTCAATTTCTACTGCTCAGATATATGTTTTAATTTTGTGTTGAAACCACCCGCAATGCTGCTATTTTGCTCCACGAACAGTAAAGAGATTTTACGCGTTTCTTCGGGAGGGTTAACGTGTGAATGTATACCTTCAGTGTTGCCTCGTAGTTTTATTTTGGATTTTTTACAAGTTGCTGTAAAATTATTAAAAGCTTTCTGAAGCTTTCTACAGCACGGGCGGCAAACCCACTGACGCTATGGAAGGCCATCATTGAGATCCACTTCGGCATTCCCTTGTACCTTGCCTCCAAAAACTCTATTTGTTTATTTTTATTGTTTGGATCAAAAAACGACACGAATGATCTATAATTTTGCAACAGACCCGACAGATTTTAATTTTGGGGTCGTTTGTGGCCTTTATTGGCCGCGTTCTTTCATCCATTTCATATGTAACTTTTCTATTTCGCGCGCAAAGATGACCAATCGCTTAGTTGTTATATGTTTACTTCTGGTTAAAAAGTCAACCAATCCAGTTGGGTTTTCAAATGAATTATCCCAGAGCTCCCTTTAATTCTTAGTGCTGGCCAGAAGGAGCGCGGGCTTTGGGAGTAGCATAGAATGCGGAATTCTAGGATTGATACGTGGCGTAAAGTATTCTGGTTTATTACGATATTTTTCTTATTGAACGATTGTACTTGAAACAAAAATTCTAACACAATCAAAATTAATGATAGAATCATGGAGGCACGGAGTAGGCACGGTACAACCACGAGCTCACCACTGGGTTCCTTTGATTCCTGTTTCAAACGATTTGTTTTTGCTTTCTGTCATATATATATATAGTATTTCTTTTTCAGTTTTTTATTCGGAATTTATAAACTTAATCCGTCTTTTGCTTTTTTTTTTTACAAAATTCTATTGGTTAGTGTTTTTTAGAATTTCAAGTATTATTTTAACTAGGGCGTTGTTTATCAAGAAAATGGAAATCTAATTATGGCAGAGAAGGTTTTACGAGAGGCTGTGAACATTGAACCAACTTCACATGTTACCTGGTGAGAGCATAAGACATTTAGTTGATTTAGCATTGATAGAGCCCTAAAGCAATTGTAGAATTGCACATAATGTAGGTATCCTGCTGTTGAACAGCAGTAACTGTTTTGCTATTTATTTTCAACAGTATTCTTGTTATGTCGTTTCAGATATCTATTTAATGTTACCACTATATGCCATCGAGTGTAATATATTAAGTTGTTGTGTAAAACTCTAATGATCCCAAAATTTGATTTTCTTCTCGTTCTCTTTTCCTTTTATTGTTTTTACTTATTCTTTATCTCATGTTTGTTTTCCTCTTCATCTTTATTTTTTACTCTTTCCTTTCTTGTCCCACTTCCACTTTCCCTTTAATTTCCATTTCTTCTTCCTTTTTCTTATATATTTCCTCTTTTTCGTGGTTCAGGAGGATCACTCTCGCGTCCTACGTACCGTGTTTAAGAGTAAATAAATTTTTCTGCAATATTTTCCGAGTATCAAAGAATTCATCGTAAAATTCGTAGTGACGGCGGAGAAAGTTATACCTGTCATATCTGTGTTTATATGTTGGTGATATTTGAACAAAAAGAAGATACGTAAACACATTATGTAACATGAAATTTTAGAGAAATTTTATATATTCGGATCACCATTTTTTTTGTGGATTGATTGAAGAAATATTACAGTTCTTTAGAGAACTAAAATTTCTGCTGATTTTCAGTATATTTTGCTTTTCCTTCCATTCTGAATTAGTGTAATGAATTTAACTTTTACTTTGCTATATGTTTAAAGGAACTTAAACTGTTGTGGGCATTTCGGTTAAATAATGTTTTAACTATCCCTGAATCTTCTTCGATAATTTAATAAGTTGGTCGAGTTTGTTTGTTCCAATGCGTAGGTGGCGCCATTTTGTTTTTCGCTCAGAGAATGCTGGAAGTTAAACTTTTCTTAAAAGCATATGGAGTGTCTGTAAAAACGTTAAATTTAGTATCGAATATAAGTAATGGTAAAAGTGCAATGCTTGTGGGATGTGGCTATAAAGATGAACTCAAGTATAGATAGCACAAACGAACTGGTAGCTAACTTGAAGTCACTATATTGAGCACTATGGCCACGTTGGTAGCAGACTTTACCCCTTGAAACTACCATGAACAATAGTGAGCCTGATTGCTAGCAGCCATGGAGAGCTGTTTCGGCCTTTTTAGGCCTTATCAGCATGGTATAGCTAGCAGATAAGTAATGGTAAAAGTTACTATGTTCGTTTTGGGAACCTGATCCTGTTTGCTAGCTATGCCATACTGATAAGGCGTAAAAATGCCAAAACAGCTGTCCGTGGCTGTTAGCAATCAGGCTTAGTATTTTTTATGGTAGATTAAAGGGGTAAAGCCCGCTACCTACGTCGAAATAGTGCCCGATTGCAATATAGTGACTTCGAGTTAGCTACTGCACGTTTGTGCTATCTACAATATACTTAATATCGAATAGTCTAAGTAGCAGCAACAATGATAAGGGATCGGTTGTAAGTTAGGGAAGCATGGGGAGGGCCATTGTTTTTCATGCAAGTACAAAAGGGAAGGTCAAACAATTTAGTGCATGTCATAAAGGGGAAGGGGGTCATTATCTTTTATGGAAAGTTGCTGGAGTCAAGGGGTCAATCTAGAATTCCTTTTTAGTCACTTGGAACACATCCTTCATTTGATGACTGTATAAAAAATATAAAGATGTTTTTTTAAATAATATTTCTTGGTCCTATATTCAGATCTTTTCCTGACTTGAACAAACAATATATTGTCAAATAGAATGTAAATGTGTCTTTTAACGACTAATAACTGCTTTTAGGTGGTGTAAACATTTTCAGTGTTGACAATGATCATTGCTCAAAATCTGATTCACTTTCTCTTCCAATACTTTCATTTTGATGGTCTTTTGTGATGGAAAATTGTTTATTTTCTTCCAAAAGACCTGGAATATACCTGGAATATACTCTTCTATGGTAGAAATAATCGTCAGTTAAATTAATTATGGCGGGAGGTGGTCGCTCAAGACGCTCTGACAAAACTGAACAAGAACCCGAACATGAGGGAAATTCATGGTCTCTTGACATTGTCGAAGAGCTGCTTAGTGTACAGGAATCCGCTTTGAAATCTTTTTTCTTTGTATTTGCTGAATCAACGAATATGATAAAAGAGATTTGATAATATACTCAAAGAAGTAGAAGGTCTAAAGACAAGCCTTGAGTATTCGCAGGCAGAATTAGCGGAACTTAAAGCAGTAAATTCATCTAAGCGAATTGAAATTCTTGAAAATAACATAGAATCATTGATTGCTAAGACGGATGACTTGGAGAACAGATCGCGCCGAAACAATTTATGTTTTGAAGGTATACCCGAGTTGCGTTATGGCAACGAGTCATGGGAGAAATCGGAAGCGAAGGTGAATGATCTAACCCACAATCAAATAAAAATGAATTCTCAAGACACAGTAATTGAACGTACCCATCGTGTAGGCCGAAAAGTACCAGAAAAGCCAAGGTCTATCATAGCTAAATACGCGAACTATATACAAGGATCGCAAAATTGTTCCATTTTTTGTCATTTCTTTTAAAATATATCTTAGTTAACCACACTTAAGAGATACAACACCTTCAACATTCATATCAGTGGTAATAGGCTGTGACGTATCAGCAGATATTAGCTCAGTAATCTCTTTAATATTTTTCTCTGCCCTTTGCTTCTTTTTTTTTCTTTTCTTTTTCTGTTTTGTTTCTTGGCCCTTTAGACAGTTTTGTTTTTAAGCAACCTTCCTTTAAACATGTCCTCTTTCTTTGTCAGAACCTCTATAATATGTCCTACACCCTTTCTTCCTGTTCTGGCAACTGATTTATCATTCGCTCATCAAACATTTTGACACAATATTTTTTTCCTTGTTTCAGATTCCATTCTTATAGCATAAAGGCTGTTTATAGATGTTCTTTAGTTTTGATGTGTTCTTGTTGTATATTTTGAAGATCAGCAATTGTTTTGATGTTAGATCTTATAATGATTTGATCAGATTTTACAATGACAGAATTGTCATCATAAAGTTTCCTACCTGCTTTAGTATTCTGAAAACTACTGATGTGGGTCCTGGAGTAAGAGTAAGCAATACCGAGGTCCTCTTTAGAGATGCCGAAATTGCATGCATTCATGCTTCTGATTGGGTTAGCCAACTTCACAGAGCACCTGGCGATTCAGCCCATAACAAATCAGAATGAACCAATGAACCATTGGAGAGGCTGTTGTAGATGGTACACCACTGAAGTGGGAATATTACAAACCTTGCGATGGCCTGACTGAAGAAGAGATTCAGAGACTTTCAGCAAACGAAGTTCAAGAAAAAGAGAGCGTCCGCGTAGAAAAGAAGAGGTGACAAGGCGTATTGATGACGAGCCAGGACTTGCATTAGACTTGATGAAATCCTACTTCCTCTGAGGAGAAAAGTCAGTTTTTCTTTAACAGGTCTTGATGAAATATGCATTGACACAATCAGAGACGAAAAGGCTACAAATTTATAGATGCTCATTTTATCATTGAGATGTTTCTTGAATACTTGAAAGGCTCCTGCGAGAATACTACAGAAATTTTATGCTTGAATGGGAAATGTTGTTCAGGAATTGATCGTGTGCTAAGACCATTTCCGTTTTACGAAAGCACTGGACTACATTTTCTTCCAATGAACAAGACTCCAACGGCAAACAGAATAACTGATGATTTCCATCCTAGGGTGTAATTAAAGAAGGGTTATATGTCAGGTTAATGTATCTTAGATTAATCCAAGCAAGATTTTAGGATTCAACTTAAAGACTTAAAGAAAGAGAAACGAAAGAAGGAAAGAGCTGAAGACAAATCTGCCTAGACAGAGAAGAAATATGAAGATTTTGATTGTGTTGTCATGCTGGAAAGTGGTTCTGTAACTAAACAGACAATAGTTGGTTTGGACAAATACCCGAGACGCCACAACATAGACTGTCAGGAAGGAAGAAAGCAAAGCTCCATAAAGCCCAAAGGCACATAACCAACCATTTAGCTGGAACACAAAGCCAAACGGAACAAGAATTAGACAGTGACATGAATGAGAGTGAAGAGGATGAGGTGGTTGCATGTGATGAAGACGAGGAGGAGGAAGAGGAGGATATTGTTGCTGAAATCAGTTCTGAGATTGAAGAAGAGTATGAAGAACACGAAGATGGTGATGAAATTGTGTATATGGACGATCAAGCAACCACAATGAACATAATCACAAGATCAGGAAGGAGCACAACTCGTTTTCTTCTCTGTTAGTTTAAGATCAGTGTCATACAATTCGGGCCATGCTGCAAAGCAGGTAGCCTCAGTGTGGTAGGGTTTGAGGGGAGAAGGGGGGAGGGTCATGATAACTTATGCAAACTATTTTGAAGGGTCAACATTTTTTTCTGCACCCGGAATAGAGAGGGTCTCCCCAAAACGGGTAGGTCAAAATAAAAAGATACCCCCTCCTCCCCCACCCCATCATCCTCCTCGCCC
Organism: Zoanthus sociatus; assembly: GCA_025331085.2. NCBI lineage: Eukaryota > Metazoa > Cnidaria > Anthozoa > Zoantharia > Zoanthidae > Zoanthus > Zoanthus sociatus. The sequence goes on from JAOBAY020051062.1 coordinate 7,263, forward strand.
CACAATCTAATTTATGATCAGTCCCTAACGTATTTATTAGTAAGTGGCGTTTTTTTCCCTTTAGCAAACCTGTTTTAGTTTTTCAAGAATCATCTTTGGTGTTCGCTCAACTGAAAAGTATCGTCCTACACCCTTTATTTATAATAACCAGTAAATCTTGCTGAGGCTCATTGTTCTTAATGTTTTGGATGTTTTAGCCTCAATATGTTTTTAATTTGTTATTATTTCTGTGGCGGTTTAAAGGTAATCGTTTAAAATATCGAAACAAAAAGACAAGGCATTGAAAAACTGTGCTGATCGTCTGAGGAACTTTTAGTATTAATGAATACATTGCGAACGTAAATTACAAGATTCAGTAAAGTTTTAACTACAAACATTTTTGCTTTTTTATCAGCTTCAATTGACCCAAGCTTTTTCTTAAATTATTCTTAATTTTCGGCCAATCTAAGCCTAAGTTGATCTTATAAAAATGTGTGTACACTAACATATATCATTTCTGCTACTGAGGACATTTGAAATTTAGTTTAAACTTATAGGGAATTATAGATATCAGTTAAAAGAAGTATAACAAATCTTAAATCATGGAAATTTAACTGTAAACGTTATGCAGGAAAATAATTTAAACTGTCTATTTTTTATGTAATGAATTTTAAAATTTTACAATTCAGTGCAGTATTTATTTTTCTTCTTTTGAAGGCACAATCTCGGCATAATTCTGGAAGCTCTCAATGAACACGAGGCTGCAAGCGAGTGCCTGCTGACAGCTGTTGATCTCGAGGCAACTTGTCCAATTGTTCCTTTTACACTAATACCACGACTTTTATGAATTAGCTTTCTTCAGGAATCTTTTTTTTTTTTTTTCTTTTTTCACTATAAATGTGGACGAATGGAACAGACTATGAGACCATTACGTGCCAAGTAACAGTGTTATTGGATATAATTTCGGTTGTTTTTCATTTTTCCACAATGTTGTTATTGAGGAGTTATGAGCGTGGCGGATGTTGTCCACTAGCTTTAGGTCAAAAAGGGTTCGGACGTGAATACGTATATAAATAGAACCTTTGCAATTAGAGGTCACGTGACCAAACCTACCTTAAATTAAATTAGATATAAAAAATGATGTTTAGAAATGGATAGAACAGATCAACATTAGTCAGAAGGCATAGTTTTCTCAAAATTAGGTACAGCTAATATAGAATGAAAATTTTTTTAAGGAAATGTACTAGAGAGCAACGCTATAGGTTCAGTATAGTCATACAATATACATTTTTCTGTCGCTTGCCATTTTTTACATATTTGAAGTCAATTGCTGAAAGTTTGCTAATTTACTAATGTCATCCCGCGCCTTCCATTTCTGGATATCATTTTTTCATGGCTGATTGATTTAAGGTGACTGTGGTCACGTGGCCTTCACCTGCAAAAAAAGAGTCTATTTTAACGGATTGCCGAAGAGAAATCGAGATAAATACATTCAGACGTCAATGACAGTCAAACCTATGACTTTTGTGCTCTTGCCAACTGAGAAAGGAAAGTACAACGATTATTGTGACTTTTTCTTTGCCGCTGTTCATTAGCAACGTCGGCTTGTCTACGCAGTGAAAAACTCGCACAACAGGCCACTGATCATGATTTTCCAAGTATCGAAAGTTGAGTGAAAAAAGTTGCTGTCAAGAACTTTAGCATTGCAAGGGCATAATATGGTTGCGGCTACATGTTAAGAAATCACAAGTTTGTTGAATTACAGCATCCACACATTATTCTAGGTTTTACCCATTCCCGAGAGATCCAGAAGACAAAAGACAAAATGGCCATGTTGGTGCCCTTAACCAAAAGAAATCATCAAAATTCTTTTGTTTAAGGGCACCAGCATGATGTCATGCAGGTGAAATCCAGCAACAGTGGAACATCGTATAATGTATGTGTAGTTTCCGTTGATTAATTGAGAGCCGGGGACCCAAAGAAAGTCTCGCTTTTTAATGATTTTTGAAATAATACGATGCTTGATTAAATCCGCTTCCGGCATTCCTAATGTGCTTGCGCTTTTCAAGTTGTTTTCAACGCAAGATAACAATGATGATCCATCCTTTCACGCATATGTTATTCTTTTCCCAAAAACTTGACGTTATATTAAAATCCTTAAAGGTAGAAAAAAAAACGTTCATTTTACCTTTATTTTAAAACACGTTTAAAAAGCCATTGACATTGTATTTTATGTTAAATTTGATTTTAGCAAAATATCGTTGTCATCCGCGAAAGTGGTAATGTATTGTAAAAGTTTCCTTCCAAAGGAAAGTTAGAAGGAATACCTCATTGCATCCATATTGCTCGCGTGCGCAAACTTTGTCAATGTTCAAGGTTCGACGCTCTACTGATCAATCTAAAACATGTTTACCTGCGTTCGGTTCGCCAAAACAACCGTAGCTACTATATCTTGCCGTTGCATTAATTCTTTTAGTGCGTTTTTTTAAAAGGCTTTTCACAGCCTTGTGCATCGTATTTGTTTATACCAATGATCAAAAAAAGTTGAACGGCATTCTAAGCCGGGAGCAGATTTTATTAACATCTGTGATGTGGGTGTTGAAATTAATTGCGTGGTTCGAAATCTCCTTTATGGCCCAAACAACAAGACATTCAGTATTGATAGATTGTTTTTTGTTTTTCGTTTCCGTCAACCTGCGATGATTTTTAATTTTGATGCTCCGGTCATTTGGTTATTGAAGACTCGCCACTGACACAGTACCGACACACCGCCTAGTTTTTTTTTTTTTTTTTTTTTAATAACTCTTTGTGAAAATAATTGATTCTGGAGATTCGGATTTTAAGAATAGCTTACGTTTCTGAATGTAAGAACGACTGAATGTTCTTAAACATTTTGAGAGACTTCTTAAAATATGTCATATAGTCTGGCTTATTTTCAGTTATTTTTCGAATGAAAAGGCAATATATGTTTTATTGATTAGTCGCTTTCTTTGTCGGCTTTTAACAAAAAATACAACAAATACGAATTGGTACGTGCAGCCTGTCTTTCTCGAGAAATATACGGAATTTATCCTTTGAAATAAACGCAACTTTGTCATTATTTCTTTCAGAACATCAGCTTTTTAAAACTGTTTACGATGATCAATGAACTTCAACCTTTGCCTGTTTAATTTATTCATACTTCAAACGAAAATAAATTCATTTTTTAAGAAAAAAAAAACTATTCTACGTGTAAACGGAAATCAAAAACAATTTTTTTTGTAAATTCATTCAGTTCAACTTAAAATTTATAGTGAACGGCTACTTTTCAGAAATGTTAGATTTTTTGTTTAAAATTAATACCATGAACGAGGAAAACCACAGTAGATTAAAATAGAGATTATTATAACCAGGAAATTGTTGTTAAATTAACATGTTTTTTTATTTAAGAGTTGCTGGCGTTTGATGAGCGGAGAATAAAATTTGTTCAATTCACAATACCATTTATTTTTGTTGTAAAATCCTTTGCGAAATAGTCTATTTAATAGTCTGGATAAGACTGAATTTCCAATTATCACATCGCAACACATTTATTGATAAGATAAAATATCACTGAGACATATGAGAGGTTTTTAAGTACCTGGAGCACTTTAAAAGAAGACTTATAAATAGGGTTTTAGTGTTACCTACAAAAAGAAGTTTGTCTTAAGCTTGTGTATTAACATGGCCTTTTCTAATTTTTGCTATGAAGCATGTTTGTGAATCTTCCCTCAGTCGGCCTCTTAATTTTCGGCAAGGATCAGCAGCCAATTAAAATTTTACCCCAAAATAGTTATTTCTATTTTTAGTTGGTAGTTTTAGTATTTTTTTCTGAATTCGTTGTAGCTTCATATGGCGCCATGTTTTCTTTTGACGATTGTGAGAGACTCGACATTTTTAGAAAACAGCGACATCTGCACTCTACTCCGCATTATCCAACTGATCAGTTAGCATTGAACTTTTCAGTTTTTCTATATAGCTCAGAAACATTTTTGTATTAGAAGACAATAAATATTGTAAAAAACGCAATCAGGTTCGCAGTTTGTTTCCGGACCAGTTTTGTTAATGGAGTATTTAATGATATAGCATTTCGTTAAAATCAATTTAAAACTGACAAAATAGCTGCCGAAGCAAAAATTATTGTTCTTTTTTTTTTATGAAATCCTTATTTAGAAATAACTTATATAAACATATTATTGATCCAATAGAGTTAAGGATAAGTGTTACTTTAAAAAGGCTGAGAAAAGCTGTAAAAACTTCCAGTCAAAGTTGAACTTGAAAAGTGTCATTGGCGGCCAGCATGAATAACTTTGACGTCGAAGTATATTATATTTTTGCTGCAATCGCGTTTGTGATTACTTTAATCGGAACTGTTTTAAACAGTCTTGTACTGGTCACCTTTGCCAAGACACCAAATCTTTTAAACTCTCCAAACATTATCATATGCAGTATGTGTGTGGCAGATTTGATAGCGTCATCAACAGCGGCTCCACTTCTGTTTTACGCGAATCTGACTCGAAGTTGGCCTTTCGGAATCGCTGGATGCAAACTGTACGCGTTTCTAACCACTCTTTGTGGCTTGACGTCAATAATTCATCTAGCCGGGGCTGCATTTGAGCGATATGACTCCCTTGACAGGGCCCCAAGAGGGTATGCATTGTTGAATGAAAAACGAACCGTACGTTTGGTCGTGTTGTTATGGATTTACGCTTTGATCTTCAGTGTCGCGCCACTGCTTGGCTGGTCCGAGTACACATTTGAGAATCACGGTACGAGTTGCGCTATCAACTGGCCATCGTCAAGCGTATCAGTAATTTCACATACTGCGGTTGTGTATCTTACATTTTTCTTGCTTCCAGTTGGAATTATGTTGTTTTCGCATTATAGGGTTTGGAAGGTAGTTCGACAGATTCGATTTAACGCGAATAATATCTGGGGTAATCGTTCGGCTGCCGCGATGAAGTCTTTATACACACAGAAAAAAATGTCTATTCAAATTGCCATCATGACATGTGTGTTTCTTATCGCATGGACTCCGTATGCATTGGTGGCTTTGATCTCAGTGTGTGGATACCATTACCTGGTGGCGCCGCTTGGGTCCGCTGTGCCGGCATATGCAGCAAAATTGTCGTTTACAGTTAATCCTATAATATATGCATTTATTTTTAAGAGTTTTCGGAAAAAAATGTTTCGTCAGTTGTTGGGCTTGCGATTCTCAAGAAATAGCCAAGGGCCTTATCCACGGGATGTTTAGTCTTATAATGACAGCAACACATTTGCGTTTTTAAATTTTCATTACCTGAAAAATGTTTTGATAAGAATAACAAAGCTAATGCGGAATGAAACAAAGAGTGTTGTCCTCATTTTGAGAATTTTTTCATTCTCCATATGACGGAAATGTAATTTAAAGCAACTCTAAACACCAGCATCAAAGTAATCCTCTCCAAACATTATACACACTTGTTTTACAGTGTTCAAGAAAGCTCAGACACTATGCATGATGCCATATACACCAGATGCTTATTAAAAAAAATACCCGCAGAGTGTTGGTCCTTGTTTTTTTAGATTTTTTTCATTCTCCATAACTGAAATGTAAGACATTAATCATACACGAATGATACACAAAGGAAGAATTACTAACAAATCTTAACACCATGCCGCATAAAAAATTCTTCTCCAAAGATCTACAACCTTGTTTTAGTGTTCAAGAACGCTCAAACACTCTGCATGATGTCATACAGTCTTACAGATGTCTGACGTTTTCATTAAAGACGTTCTGCGCGAAGCAATTTTATTTTTCGCTGATATTTGAAACAGTGGATGCCTTCTTTAAAGGAGAAAAGCACCGCCCCATTTCCCCTTCCGTACCAAAATTTTGGTCTCTACATGCTTTGAAAAAGGTGTGTTTTGAAGCAAAACAATAGGTAACAAATTCAAATAATATCATCATTGTAAAGTATTATTGTGAACTGTATTGAAAATTGTACCGGTAATATTTAGGGCACAACGTGCCCGATTCCCGTGGCATCAAAGTTAATAGAATTGACTGGTTATAAAACTTGATGACTTTCTTTGTTATAAGTTTTTGTTCTCCTTCCCAAAATTAATATATTACTTTGACTGTGCACAAACAACAAATGGCTTTCAAATGTAAATGAAAAATAGGGGATCTTTTAACACGAAAGAATGCATAGGAGTATGTGGAGAGTCTACCATCTCTTGGGCGACGAAAGTACTGAAAAAACATTGTAATTCTAAGACTTTGAACTGGAACTTTAATTACTTATTACAACGTATACTATAAGCAGTTCGTCGCGAACGCTTATCGCTTGTTGTAGTGTGCCATGACACTGACTTGAATGTAATCGACGAGGACACAATTCTGCTGCTCATTGAATGTGCTTTTCAGCATTGAAAACTGTTTCAGCAATTGGAATACCTGCCTTCAAAAACTAGGTAACAACTTCGAGTCGATAAGCACTTCTTCCACAAGCAATGTGCTATCTTTTTACTTCACTTCACTTGTAACTTTCTTCTACTGCTTCTACTATAGTCTGCTCCCTTAGTTTGGATCTTTTCATCTTTTGCTTCCTGTGTTGGTGCTTTTCAGATGAAACATGTGTTATCAGAACACTTTTTTACGTTGGTCTACATATTCACTGAGCCCGAATACACAACACATAAACAAACAGAAATATTCAAGCAAGTTAAGTACCGGTAATCACAGTTGCAAACTTGAGGATTATTTATCCATCAAGTGCTGATATCTGGATCACATGCTGTCTTTTAAAGAAACAGAAAATGCTAGCAATTCTTTTTCAAGAAGAAAAAAAGGAAAAAAGTGCTTGTTTTCCCAAAAAATGCCGAAAAAATGTTAGCGTATTAAATCGGGAAATCTGCAACGAATACAAGACAAAGTGAAAAAAAAAATACTAAATTATGAGTGACTGAGTTTGTGAAGACGAATTTGATGAAAGTCCAAAGTCCAGTCCATGTTTTAGCAAATGCCAAAAAAAAGGCCCATTTTTAAACGATCGCCACAGGCAACCTAGTAAATAGCGTTTTTCGCTGGCGAGCGAAAAACGAGGAACTTTTGTGGTCGTTAAAAATGGCATCCAAACTTTTTGATTTAGGTTAGGTCTATCTACTCAGTATTTAGCTTAACGAATTAAGATTCCCACAAAAATTAACTGCAACACTATAGAAAGAACAAACGGTCACAACTGTGGTGATCACATCAATTGTTCCAGAATTCACAACGTTCATTCTAAACAGAAATTAACACAGTATTCTAGACTTCAATCACACCTCTGTGCCCTGTGTTACCTCATTACACTATTAATTTGCGTAAGACATTATTACAATTTCCGTACACTCACAATTATTACAGAATGTTACAGCCCTTTATATTACAGAATGCGTAGGTTGGATTTATTACAAAATGCTGCACATTTTATTACACAATACGCACATTATTACAAAATGTTGGAACCGTTATTACAAAATGCGTAATTTATTAATGCGTCGTTATTACAAAATGCCGCAGAACAACAACAACAACAAAGGTTGGTACACAATACCTCGTGGTTGAGCGTGTTCCTTTAAGAACCTTCAGCCTTGGCCCGAAAATAAGATGTCGTTCTTATAAAAAAAGAGAGTGTAGCGCTGTTCATGAGTGAGGACAGATGTTTTTGAGACATTTTTGACATTATTTCAGTCCCACTCTAGAGAGAGAGATTTTATTCAGAGCCGAATCCTAATTTTTAATCCTAATGTAATTTTTTATGTTTTTTTTTAACATTCGAAATTTTAGCGTAGAACTAAATTAATTGTAAGTGTAGTTTTGATAGCATGAGATAGTGTGCGTTTAAGTGATGTTAAAATCACTCTTGAAACCTTGCAGTTATCAGGTTCTCATGCTGGGAAATACTCAATGTAGTGATATCTCCCAAGGCAATTTTGAGACGAGTGGCACAAACAATTGTAGCATTAAACACCCCGTGCAAATGCTAAAATTGCTGCGAGGCAAATTGCAGGCACTGCTGCCGAAAGTTTAGAATCCAGCTCTTCTTTTTGGAAAGATTTCAGTTACAAACTTTGAGTTGCAGGAGCCGTTGCGTTGTTGTGTAACAATTCCTCCTTGCAGGTAGACGAGTTCACTATCGTAGTTGCATCATGGGTAATCAGGGCATGGATTACAGAGAGTCGAGTGGCGAACTAAGGTTTATCAACGATTTCTCGCAAAATCATTAGATGTAAACTCTTGGATTTTCAGACAGGCAAAGTAAGTTCATAATCTAATCACATGCTAATTTTTGGCCTAATTGGCCGAAAATTACCTCAGAAATTATGGGATTCTATTGAAAATCTATTGTTTTCGAGCGAGTCAGTTCCACACGAGCGCTCTCGCAAACAATACAATTCCAAAGAGATTAAGACGGTTTTCGTGTAGTTTTCAACCAGACACGCCAATTAAAAATCGGCAGGTGTCAAGGATTAGAGCTAAGCTGCCTGTCTGAAAATCCGAGAGTTTACATTTTATGATTTTGCAAAAAGAATGTTTGCAGAACTGATTAACAAGTGCAAAAATAGTTTCTATTTTAAAAGTGCAGCGTGAAACTTGAAGTGCCACAGTTGACCATAGGCAAACATCTCTTTCATTTCTTTTTGTGCAATTTTCTTTAAAATACCTATTAAATTCATGCCAAGCTGGTTGCAACTTTGTTCAGGCCTCCATATTTCACACATCGTATCCCTTGCAGAATGGGAAAATGCTAATATTTTCGTGGGGGAAAGTCCCTCTCAATCAATTTTTTTGCAATATATATAAATGTCAGACCATGCGAACAATCTCCCCAAAATCATCCATAGGTTTTTCTTTTGTTTTGTCAAACGCAAAATATAGAGTACTACAGTTGGTGAGACTAAACACATTTGCTACAAAGGTGCCTTTCCCATGAATGACAAACCGTCAGCCGATCAAGTTGAGCATACCAATATATAACAACATAACCAAATTCACAGTGCCAATATACAGTTCTTTGATACTGACAGGTTTGAGGCTTTTCAGCTTTTTATAATGAACTCAGGCACCAAGCAAATGCAAAAACACACGAGACAATGGAGTCATATTTAGTGTTGTGTCATACAAAACTGCCGTTTTTACTAAGTTGATTAATATTAGATTTTGGTGGGCATGGTCACGTGACAGGCTCTTATGTGTCATCACTCGTGCATGCCAGTACCAAATCTCTCATTTTTTTAATTTCTAGTGAAAATTGTGATTTGGACACCTATTTTTTGTATTTTTAGGGTCCCTTACAACCTTAACTGATAGGAAAGCCTTATGTTAAGCGAAAAATAGTATACATGCACATACATTTTGACATTGTGACGTCATCCAAGCATAACGAGGAAAGTTTATTTTTATCATCGACGGGCAATGTATCTCTACATTATTATGCCAGAAAAATTTCTTCGCGGAAATAAAGAACAAGCATTACCAAGTGTTACTTCAAACTTTTCGTGAGAAGTCGGAAATTAACTGGTTTCCGCCCCCTGTGGTTTCTCGATAAAAAAACTTGTAGCAGCAGGTCTTGTTAACAGTTGAAACAGAAATAATATATATTCCCTCACAAGAGCCACAAATTTTCAATTTAACTATATGTGAATTTATATGGTCCCTTATATTGTCTGTGAATATAATAAGGTTGTTTCATATTCATTATTTTCTATAGTTTCTTTCCGTCAATTGTTGATCAATGTTTATATTGAATTATATATTGATTTAAGGAAGGATAGACAAAACTATGCAATGTGGTTGGCTAGCTGACAATTTACTTCAGATGAGGTAACTGGATGAGGTACTTCAAAAGGTGGTAAACCAAGTGTCAGGAAGCCATGCCACTTTTACTAATTACATTGTCAGTAAGTAGAACGACTTCATTGTTATCATGCTCCATCGATTTGCCATTTATTAAAGGAGTAATCATCAGGGGATTAGTTTCAACTAGTGGTTGCAATGTGTAAGTTTCTGAGCAATTCAATTGACAATAAAGTCTCAGATAGCAAAGGGCTTAGCACTGAAATACATAAAAACACAAAATCTTTGACTGACCCGGTCACATCAAACTAACTTAACTCACAATATCTACTTTATCTTTACCGTTTTCTCTACATTATTTAAAGGGGGTCGATCGCCTGATGCGCTTTCTCCACGCCTTCTATTAAATGATCAATATCATCCTCCACCAACCTCTTCTATCCGTCATGTCATGCATCTTTCGACTTACCTCTCCTGACTTAATTCTTAGTGAGCTCATTCAAACACTCTTTATTGTCTCCTCCTCATCCATCCTAAACACAGGTGTGTACCATTTCAATTGACTCTCTTAAAATCGCCTCTGTAACCTTTACCAAACCTGCATGCCATATTCTTCATGTTTCCAATCGACTTTCATGCACCGATATAAATTCCCATAATCCACCTCAGCATTCCTATCGTTGTTCTTTCAAGTTTTGCTTCTTCTTTTTTTGTCACAAAACCACCGTCTCCGATCCATATAGTAATATTTACTGGTCTTACTGTTGTGCTATAGATTTTGAATTTTACACCCCCTCCCCTCCATTTTCACCAAGGCCGGCCGAGCGCTTCCAGCTTTTATTCACACTGTGTTAGTATTTTAAATGCTTTGTAAACTCCTGCCAGTTGGGAGAGAAGGGAATTTTAATATGATACTGAAATGCCTCATCAGGGGAGTTGTCATCAGGTCTTTATGGATACATTAAGTCAAACGGTGAAGTGGTCATTCTTTGAATATTTAAAAAGTATAAAAATGACATATATAAAATAATAAAAAGGTCCCTAGGTTATGAAAGAGAGTGTGATGAAACTTTTCGTACCCTAGAGACCTTTGTTATAATTTTATAAATGTGTTTTATTGCTTAACATTTAATTTTTATCTCTGATGATGTCGTTGAACGGCGAAAGCTAGGATAGTTTTAAAGTTTATTTTTTAAAAACAGCTTTAGGCAGCAACTGCTTTTATAATACTTTTTTTATTTGTTATCGTGCTGTTGAAAGACTTCATTAGACTCTTTGAATATCTGTTCAATGCTACGTCAAATAAAAATATTTTTTTGATTTTAAAGCCAATATTGTTGAAGGAGTCCCTTGTGATTTATTTTTAGGCCACAATTTTTATTTTCGAATGCATGCCCCTATTGATTAAATGCCAAAACAGTTGTGTTTGAAGAAGCCGAATTACTTCCTTTTTCCAGCCCAGCTATCACGAACCTGGTTCCTAGTCTAACACTGTCTATGCGTACAACACGAACATTTTACGTTCGAATCAGAAACAACTTTTCCAGCAGTACAAAGTAACGTATTAGTGGAAATATAATTCCAAGTGACAATTTGTTTGAAACATAAAATCATTTCGGTGCAGCAGAATTTGGAAAAGTTTCAGACAGTAATACGATATCACTCCTCGCTCGCACCCAGTTAGATTACTTCGTCCAGCAAATTGAGCTGAATTTAATGCGAAAATAGATCCAAATATTTCTCAGTTTTAAATTTAAAACTCCTTCAGTTAACGAGCAGGTAAACAATGACATGCAGTAAAAGCCAAGAAACAAATGAATATATTTATTTTATCTTTCCACAACTTAGCGACGCAGAAAACGGACTCAGCAGAGTAATAAATGACAAAAATCAAACAATTGCTTTACAGATATTATAGAAATACTTTTGTTTCTTCGCTAAAAGATCTGGAAAAGTCACACCTGTTAAAACATTCGATAAACAAGAGATTAACATACCTGTTTGTTAAAGATAACTCCACGAAGTCCTGAGAAAAATGATCTCTCGGTCCAAGAACTTTGTCAAAAATTTAGAAGCACAATATCGAGTCGTACTCATGCCGAGTTGCCCCTCCCCTTTCGTTAAAAGCACTCATGACAGACAAATCCTCCAAGAATTTGTGAGTATAATGTGGGGTTTAAATATTAGGTTTCATTTGGTTATAATCCTTTAGAATAACGTTTTAAATGTCTGTAAAACATTTTTATTCATAGTTGACTAAGAGTTCTCAAAATAAAGAAAAAAAAATGCTTACATTCACTGGAGAAAAGAGCTTTTGGAAGATATACAATAAGTAGAGACCAATAAACAGGATGTGAATCATAGAGGTAATTACAAATTGTTATGCATCCCCTGTTGCGGCTCAATAATCGGATAATTCAACTCGATAGTGTGTTGATTACAACTCTCTTAACAAGTTGCGTACGTTTATTCAAGATATCTAAGACTCTTAAAAGTGAAACAACTTGTTACAATGATGCACAAACTGAATCTTTATTTGCTACACACAGCAGGCAATTTCGAAACTTAGACTGCAAAACAGTCTTTTCCTTCGTCGGGAGATCGAAAATTCAAGCGCGTTCATCTTGATTGGAACATGGGGAGAGAAAATGGATGCGCGGACGGAAGCAAAAAGGAATGGGGGCGAGGGGTGCGCGCGTCCATTTTCTCGTCCCAGTTTCCCATATGATGAACGCGCTTGGATTTTCGATCTCTCTGCGAATGAAAAGACTGTTTTACGTTCCCTTCGAAACCTTACCGTTTGGCTCAAACAATGCTCCTAGTACTTTTTAAAAAGAAATACACATTTACTAACAGAAATTCAATACAAAAACGCTGTGACATATATTGATGATGTTAAAGTGTATACAGGAGAAGAAGAAGTTTCAAAAAATACTTCAAAAAGCAAATTTAAGTTGAAACTACCAAATCTTTCTTACTTCTTTGTAATAACTAAACTAAATTTCTGGGACACGTAGTTTCTTCAATTGGAGTACTTCCAAATGAGAAAAAAAACGTAAGCCCGATATTTATATATCGTCAAAGAAGGCTACAGTTGCCCATAGTTTTGTAAACCAAAGTGGATATAATGGATCGTGTTTGCAGTTTGTGGCCAAGTTGCCAGGCCGTTTGTTTCAAATCGACTGGTTTAGGATAAGAAGTTGGTTTGGTCGCGATGCTATTTGTAAAGCTAAAGACTGGTTTTCACTAGCGACGGAGTCGAAGTCAAGATCTTAATTAGAAGCACAGAGCGATACGATCTAGTGAAAATCAAACTGTCGGAGTAGGAAACAGAATACGGAGTCATAAGCGGAGTTGAAAGAAAATGGGAACGTTCTGATTCTTCCGACTCCGATTTCGTCGAGTTTATGACTCCGCTTATGACTCAAATCTTTGATTTTCACTAGGTCATTAAACGCTCTTACAACTCCGACTCCGATTTCGTCTCCGTCGCTAGAAAAAATCAACCTTAACGAGGCTCACTATATTGCTAATCTAGCTAATACATAAATTAGGGCCTAATAGTCCATATCGATTTAGCAAACGCGAGCAAATTAAATCTGGAATGGTCAGCAAAAAGTGAAATCTCCGATCTTCTTGGATTTTCCCGACATATGAAAACCGACCTATGTTGAACTATTTTTAAAACTAGAAAATCAATCCGAGAGCGGAGACTTCCGTCAAGGATATTGTGATTACCACGCAACATTGTAGCCCTACATATATGTTCAACCTCAAACAACCTGGCTATATACTTTAATTGGAATTACAAATTTATACGTAAGTGAAAAATAGCCCGATCTTGCAATACTAAAGAATTCTTTAAAAAATTCCTGGTTCCAGATTGCTATCCGGATCACCTCCATAACTTAATCAGTTCTTCCTCATCCCATTTCTGACATTTCTGAAAATTTCATCATAATCTGTCCATAAGTTTTTAAGTTATATTGCTAACAAACAAACCCGCAAAAAAAAAAAAAACCTCTCAGCCTCTGTCAAAAACATAACCGCGGATGAAATCAACATATTTAGCCTAATCTTACAGATTCCTTGTACACTGGCAATGCTGTTAAGCCCCGTCTGCACGAGCAATTTTTATTTGCCCGTGTTGATGAACAAAATTGACCAAATTTTGCATGACAATTATGTTTGGTGAAACACTGGCGTGTTAGTTTTTATGTGGCAAAATAAAAATTGTCACATATAGAAAATTGTCCGTGCAGGTCGGACAACACAACCATAGATTGCAATCTTCAAGCTTTTGCTTTCAAATAAAAATTAGTCCTGTAGATGGGGCGTACACAGCTGGTAAATAAATAAAAATTGTCACATGAAAATTGCTCGTGTGGACGGGGCTTACCCTGGCAAATTAAAATTGTAAAATAAAACTTGTCACATATGAATCGCAAGTGTATAGACGACGGGGTTTCACATCCACGGACGTTTTTTTAAAATTTAGATAATCCTTCACAAGTGCCACAAGGCACAAATTAACACATTGTAATCATTACCGTTGAAACTAATCCGCTGATCGATAACAGTTTGATTAACAAAAGCCACATTGACGTCACATGACATAAATAATTGTTTTTTTAAACGTTTACAGGAACATTTATTTGTAATGTCACATCAAGCGCAGAAAAATGCACTAAATGAATAGTCGTCCTTTTGACGAGCTAATAAATCGTTCTTGACCTTGATGGATGTTTCCAGCAACAATTAATTTCGTGCTGGGCATAGAATGCAAAAAAAAAAAAAAATACATGTTTTGATTTTCTCAAGTTGTGCTAACCAAACCAAGATCGTCGCGTCACCATAAGGCCAAACTAACAAGTCCATGTATGCATGCATCACATCACGACAAAGGAGATGGCATATAAAAACATAGCGTTCCCAAAACGCAAGATTAGTGTTCCTGCTCGCAATTGAAAAATAATGGTCTGCTGCCTGAAATAAATTGTCAGCCGACCTTATCAATGTTTTTCAGGGTCAGCCAGGGTTTTTGGGTATACGGTTTTTCGTCGGAGTATTTAACATTAGGTATACGGTATTTAGTCGGAGTATTTAATATTAGGTATACGGTATTTAGTCGGAGTATTTAATATTAGGTGTACGGTATTTAGTCGGAGTATTTAATATTAGGTATATGGTATTTAGTCGGAGTATTTAATATTAGGTATACGGTATTTAGTCGGAGTATTTAAAATTAGGTATACAGTATTTAGTCGGAGTATCTAATATTAGGTATACGGTATTTAGTCGGAGTATTTAATATTAGGTATACGCAAAAAATTGGGTATAAATTTAAGAATTACACTTTTTTGAATTTTAGTTTAAAGTATCTCATCTTTTCAAAGTTTGATATTTTACATGAAGTTTAAATTATTTTTTGGGAATATTGGATGGTTCTTTTCGGGTATATTGATATTCCATTTGATCCCCTGGCCGACCCTGTTTTTCTTTCAACCTAACATAATCGATGTACACTGTAATAAAACCATTGGCATTGACGAACAATTAACGAAAAGAAACTGCGGGGGTTTATAATACGGATAACTATTAAATACGAATAGTTTCTCGCTCGTTTCATTTCAAAAGGTGAGACCTGTGAATATTCTAAAAACCACTATTCACCTAC
>JAOBAY020051063.1:0-13339 GCA_025331085.2 Zoanthus sociatus
CCGTCCTCACCTCCCGTCCCAACCCTGGAAATTCCAAAAGTACTTCCTGGGTAGCTTGCGTTTCCGCATTAAAAAAGAAAAAAAATTATCAAGGAATATTAAGCCATAAAAATAAATGAGTTTCGTACGTCGTGTATCTTCCATCCTTGAGAAATGTTCTGATGCAAATCGCCTAAAAGTCCATCATTCACTCGGATGAACTACTGACCGAAACGTTAGTTTCAATTCATTTCACTACGGTATAAAACTTGTAGAAATATCAATGCAGACGGTTAGAGGTCAATCAAATGATTAAGATTACTAAACATTTTCCGCTTGAAAAGTTAATTTATTCAAAACGAATAACTTCAGCGACCAGGATATCAGTTCCGGTCAGTTGGTCTGGATTTAGGGACAGCGAAAAGCAAAGAAAGCACAAATGATTAGGTGAGAAACTTTTCTGTATCATATAGACTCTTGTTACTTGGCCATCGAACAAGATTGAAGAAGGTTGTAGCTTGGATAATTTGCTATCAGAGAAAACTTCAAGCTTCGTGGCGCAAGCGACAACCTCAAGGCTCAAGTTGTTATGATTACAACGAATATGTTTATTACTGCTCTTTGCATTTTAATTTTGATGGAACTTATCTGCTTATTCTTGGCTTCGTTGTCTTACGAATGAAATTTGGTAAATCTTGGTAAAGCTAGAGATAGAACGCATTATTATCCTATTATGCGAACCCAAATTTGACAAATGCTAATCTGCGAATATCTTTGGCTTTTAATATTCTGTGGCTATGCACATAACATTTACCACAGTGTAAGTTTGCATTCAGCTACATTGTTTTAAAAATAGCCTGATTATTTTTTAATACCAAAGTTTTTAAATGGCGAAATCTTCAATTTTTTTGAAAATTAACAAATTTCATTGATCTTGTTAAAGAACCTTCAGAAATGCACGTGTCATAACTTGAGTGATGAGTGTCTCCACGCTGTTTCATGAACTCAGTCAGTTGAAGTCACGACAATGTTAACCTGAGGGTATATTTGTGACAAAATGCACTGAGACTGAAGCTTTCGGAATCTAAAATGTCAGTTGATATGCAGCAAGCTGTTTTTGCCATTTTTAGCAAAAGCGATTTCCCAAAAAACAAATTCATAAATATTTTGTCAAATGCTGCTTTCCAAAAGCTAGATTTATTATTTTTATATTTCCGGTTATCAAAGCCAGCTGGGCGCAAATAAACAAAACGTTCAAAAAGATCAAAGAAGGGAAGAGAGCAGACTGGGGACGATGATCGGTTTGTCAAATTGAATCAGTACAACAAAATGGATTACTCGATGTTTTAGCGGCAATTTCGATTCGCTCTGCACCTTTTTGTCGATTATATTTACAAACCTTTTTAGGGAATAGAATTTGAAACCCATCGAACACAAGTTCAATAAGGCATTCCTTGCGAATGCCCCGATAAGCAATTTTAATTGAGAGAATGAGCCGAGCAGATTGAACATTGAACATTGAACATTGCTGACCAAGCGAAGCGAATGTATGTAGTCAAACCAATAATATTTAGTTTTATTTTTTCTTTCATTACAGCATATTTATATTTTTATTTGATTTTACAGATGCAATATGTTTTTATATGGTTAGCGGATTGAAAGATTTCTTTAACATTTAACCCAAAACTCAATATTCAAACCCTTACTTTAATGTTAAACCTTATTCAACATTCAACCCTACATTCAATGTTAAACCCCTCATCCCTGTAGGGTGGGGTGGGGGGATTTCAATTGGCAATAAGCGGGGATGATCATCGTATCTGTTAGGGGTCAAAATCAAGAATCTAGTATCTTTTAGGGTGTCTAAGAGGTTGTCTTGGTGTGATAATTCTATTCAGATGTAGATGAGATGCCAGGTTTTGAAGAGCAAACGATGTGTTCAAGGAGTTTACATATGATTAATGTCTGAGATATTGGGCGATAGTTGATAGTAGCTGACTTGTCACCCGTTTTGTCAATTTGAAATATGTTTGCTATGTTCTAGTCCATAGGGAGTGTTCTTCTGTCTAAGGATTTTTGGAATATATGCACTTTAAGAAAGAAGCAATTTCTGAGGCTGCCTTTTTAAGTATTCTATGATGGACTTCATCGGGACCTACGCATTTTGATGTATTGAGAACACTATAGGAGTTGTAATATTCCATGATCTGATACTATGATCTCTGGCATACGTTGCCAGGTGCAGTTAGAGAAGGGAATGAAGCTAACGTCCTCTTGGCTGAATTTCAAAAATTTTTGTTGCTCCCCCCCCTTCCCCCAGCAAAATTCTTGCGTACGAGCCTGCAAATGATATTGTTGATATATACGAATTCTTGCTGACGTCATTTTTTTTTTGCATTCTGCTTCATTAGCATACAACTCTAGGTAGCTAACTTACTAATAAAGAGAGAAAATTTTGACGCTATTCAAGCAGTTTCTAAGAAGATATAGTGGTTCCAAAATACTCAAAACAGCCGGGTGGTAAAACCGTTAATGAGCCATACATTCTTTGTAAAATCTCCATTACATCACAGGAAAGATGTTTAGCATATCACTCGTATATAGAAGATGCTTATTTTACAAAACACTCTCAATATAAGGTACTTTCACATTCATGCGCACTGAAGTTCCCACTGTTTTGGCGGGAAACACGTCTTAATTACAAATCTCACGGATCACCAGCGGCTCTGACAAAACAGTGAGAAATAAACATTGCACGTGATTATGAAAACACTTTATAATGGAAACCGTGATATTTGTAAGTTCTGTGGCCCGCCAAAATGGTGGAAAATATACTCTTTGCATGAGTGTGAAAGTAGCGTATACAGTACTGCAGTTTTTGTAACTCTATTTGAAACTGGCCCACATATACTAATAAAGGGGAAAATATATACAAAAATCCGCCCAATAGCTTTGTCAGTTGCATTTGATATTTTATTCCAGATCCAGCAATTAATTTTGCCTCAGTTTGCCTTGTATGATGCGTTTTCTGATGGTTGTGATTTCGTCTGGACTGGAGTCGAGTCTGTTTTCCTATGAAATTGCATACGTTCGTCGTAGTAACGCCCTTGCTCAATCAAGTTTTGAAACTTTTTAATTTCTCATGACTCTTCTCAGACTTTCCAGAGTTCTCCATTGTTACTAAAATTCAGGCTCACTGTTATTAGGATATCAGATATCAGAGACGAAGGGTAATGACCGTTAGCAATATGGCCTTTGGAATAGTGCTTTCTACACATGCACTATCTATGCTTGATAATTATCATTTAAACCATATTCCATAAGTATTACCTTTTTTAGATAAAGTGGGGAAGAAATAAGGCAAAGAAGGTTTGCGTCACTCTTGGTGCCTTCCACACATGCACTATCTATGCTTGATAATTATCATTAATATCTAAGTCATATTGCACAAGTACTACCTTTTTTACATAAAATAGGGAAGAAATAAGGCGAAGAAGGCTTGGGTCGCTAGGAGAGGGTGTCGTAAATGGTCGAACCAACGTTTTAACAGATGAGGAGTTTTTGATAACGAACCCGGCTCTTGGTATTGATGAAGACGAAGAAAATGGTAAGAATCCCTTGATTAACTACTATCTCTTATTCATAACTCACAAATAACTTTTTGTTATTTTCATGTGTGCTATCACGTACAAGCAAGAATTTTTCATACGTTTGAGATGCCCAGGGATTTAATCGGCTCAAAAATCAAGAAATTTAATTGTAATCTGTGATTGCGAATTCCATGATAAGAACTCCGGATCTTACGTACCAGATTCAAGACCCAACCTCAGTGGATTCCGAATTCCACGATGGGGACTCCGGATCCTAGGTACTGGATTCAAGATCCGGCCTCAATGAATTCCGAATTCCAAAAGGTCTGCTTTTCGGGATTCCGGATTCTCAGACCTGGATTCTGGTTTCCAAAGAGTAGCATTCCGGATTCCAGCTGCAAAAGTTTTCTCGCTTCCGAATTCCAAGAGCAAATGTTTCCAGGATTCCGGAATCCGGCCATTGGGCGATGTACTTGCATAGAAACCTTCAAAGCTTCATCAGTTTTGTATCAGAAGAATTTTCAAAAGTGGAACCCAAACAATAGCTAAAATATCATAAAAATGTTATTACACAACAGAATAACATCTTCTAACTCATATCCTCTCTATACATATCAATCTATCAATTGTCGAGTCACTCACTACAGTCAACTGGAGTAAAATTGTTAAGCAATCAATTAAGCAGCTCGATTGCTAAAATGGCATTCACCAATGTCACATGACGGTACTGAAAATGAATTTACTCATTAGTCAAAATATACTTTTACTTTAAAATATCTTTGGAAAGGAAACAGAGAGATTTAAAAAAATGTATAAAAATAAAACATCTTTAAAGATAAAAACTTTAGCAATATAGTTATAAATAAAAAATAGTTAGCCATAAGCTCAATGTTAGATCGAAAAAATTTGACATTTCATGGTGTCGTGTGCTGTTGTACTGACACTGGATGGCCAATCATAACCTGGTCTCGAATTAAAAGAGCTAAAGAATCGAAGAGGTTTTGACTGGTCATCCAAGTGCCAGCACAGCGGTCACTTATAACTCTGTAATTTGAATTAAAATGTCGAGCCTTGCACTCTAATCTAAATTCATATTATGTAAGAGAACTATACAGCAAAATCAAACCGATGTCCTTTTCATTCCTTTACAAATACAAAAATATACAAAATAAAAATGATGAAACGACAATCTCTGACATGGGCGTAGATGGTAAACTAATATTTTTATGGGTCTAACACATTTTTTTTTTAGAGTACAAGCTGATACCTTTGTCAATCAAGGCAAATGTAGACCGTATTGAACATCATACTGACGACTATGAAAGTAGGGATCTTATTGTCAGAAGAGGGCAAGGTTTCAAAGTGGCTGTAAAATTTAACAGGGAGTTCAATCGTGAAAAGGACCAAGTAACATTGCAATTTACTGTTGGTAAGTATACAAGTTCCGAATTGGTTTTCGCATTAAACCTAGTAGGTTTAATCGCGAGAGAGTTTCTTTAAAGGAAAAGCTATATCCTTATGCAAGACCAGTATCTCGTGGCTAAAGAAGGGACCTAAAATTAATCAGTACGCGAACCCAGTCGCTTATGGAGACGGCGCTTATTTCCTGCCTCGGTTTATGGTCTTCATCCACTCATTAAACAATTTTGTACTCCAAATTTTGAAGCGTGCTATAAAATTCTACATATTGATCATAAATAGTGATTAAATCATTGAACCGTTTTGAAACAACAGTCTTAAGACTCACTTCCTCCATCCCAAAACGTTTTTTTCATACATTTACTTGTATTTAGAATAGAATAAAATAGAATAGAATTTTATTTAACAAAAATTTACATGGCAGTTTTCACTAAATTGCATAAATGTACAATAATTGCTAAGAAACTAATAAATAGATAAATTCAAAAAGTTGTACTAAGTTATAAATATTTCATATCTATAAAGTATATTATCTACTATATATACATAAATAATTTACCTAGTGATTAAACAGTACACTCATAGATGGTATAAAAGTTTTCTTAAATCTCTCAGTACTTACAGAGGGCAAATCGAAATTACATCTATTTCTTAAGTTACATTTACAATTATGCCTTGGTGATAATAATTTCCTTAGCTTATTTCTTAGTATCACTTGTAATGTCGTTAAGTAATTTTATGCACAGATCCTTATGATGTTGTTCGAGAATACTCAGACCAGAGTTGTAGAGGGCTAATTCGTAGTTTGAGTATGGGTAAATAATTGAAAGCTCCCTTTTTTGTTACCTCTCAAGTTCATTGATTAGGTATTTTGGTAAAGTGATGGAAAACTGGTACAGCATAATCAATAGCAGATCTGATACAAGTTGTATAAAATAGTACTAAGTCATTTGTTGGTGCTTTTGCCCTTTTGAGTTGAACTAAAAAATAAAGCTTTTTGGATGCTTTGTTGACAACTTCGTCAACATGTGAATTCCAGTTAAGGTTGTTGCTTATAGTTAAACCTAGTAATTATATTATCTATGAAAACCTTAAGCGGATGAGAGTCTTTGACTCCCCCTGGACGGGACACTAATCCATCGCAGGTTAGCTCCCAGCAGATGCTGGAACTCTTTTTATCAACCTTTCAGCTATTGCGGAAAAAAGGTCAGTAAAAAAATCACAAATCACTGCTGAGTTGGGAATCAAATTTGGGAACTTGAGGTTGGAAACCAAACAAAAATAAATGTAAAAAAGTACAAGAAATTTTGCGAGATTGTTTTTCATAATAAATACATATCAACTTATATTTACGTTAATAATGAAATAGTCCTAAACTTAAATACGCTGGATAAGTTTCAGAGAAAGTTTTCATAAGCTTTCAAACTCTACTAAGTCCTTGGTCACATGACTGGTCGTGTGGTACGTCCAGCGTATTTATTTAAGTTCAGGACTATTTCATTATCAAATTCCTGGATAGATGAATCTACACATTATTATATTTACTTTCATCTTTGTTTTAATCCAACAGGCTCTTATCCTAAAGAGAGTAAGAAAACCTCGATACGAGTTCATGAGGTGGAAGACCTAACGGCACAGTCTTGGGGAATGAAACTCAATATAATTGACGAACAAATCGTTGAGATGATTGTGATGTCACCAGCTGACGCCATTGTTGGGGAGTACTCCATTTACGTGGAAACAAAAACCAGACAGGAAGAGTCAGACGAGGATCTGGTCTACAGAACGAAACTCCCACATAAACTTTATATCTTGTTTAATGCTTGGTGCAAAGGTAAAAAGATAAAACTAGAGCAATAGGATGCCGTCATATTTACCGCAATACTATGCCATGAGAAATTACATAAAGATGAAAAAGTTTCTTGCAATTCCTCTTCCTGACTGTATATAGCTCTGTAGGAAACTGGTTGCTACATTACTGACAAAGCATTTCAATAGCTACCTTAAACCTTAGAAAAGTCTTAGCGAAGTCAAAAATTTAAAAACAAGGCATGCATGTTTTAATGTTCAAATTTATTTAGATAAATGTTTATCATGTCGTTTGATTATAGTTGTTTTTAAAAAGTCTTTAAACTTAGTAGTCTCTTATATCTAGTTAATATGTATAGATATTATTTTTCGTTTCACTCTTCTTAATAAACAATTTTGCTTTACTAATTTACTAGCGCTATGTTTTAATTCCTGTGTTTAGGTTTCATTGTTCTTGTTCTTGTTCATGTTATTCTTCCTATACTTTTTCTTCTTGTTTTCTAATCTTGTTCCTCCTCCTCCTTATCATCATTATCATTTTTCTTGTTCTTGTTCAAGTTCTTCTACGTCTTCATATCTTTCAACATTTGAAAACAAAAACATAAAATGAAAGTCTCTAACTTTTTAATGTGCAACTCAAGTTCATTATCTTTTTCTTTTTCTCTTGTTCTTGTTCTTGTTCTTGTTCTCTTCATCTTCTACTTCTTCTTTAAATTCTTCATCTTCTTCATCTTCTTCATCTTTATCTTTTTCATCTTTTTTATTTTCTTCATCTTCATCATCATCATCATCATCATTTTCTTCTTCTCGTTCTTCTTCTTCTTTTTCATATCTTTCAAGATTTGAAAACAAAACATAAAATGCAAGTCTCTAAATTTTTTAATATGTAATCCAAGTTCAGTTGTTGTTGTTGTTGTTGTTGTTGTTGTTCTTCTTCTTCTTCTTCTTCTTTTTTCTTCTTCTTCTTCTCAATTAGATTTTGAAACTCAAACAAATATAAAACAATAACGTTGCGAAGTGCTGCGACCGTATATACATAAAAAACCCAAACTTCGTTTAGTTTGTTTGATAGCTTTGTGTTAGTGCGAAGGGTCAAAATACCCGCCATATCACTGGAGGTTATACTCTAATAAATGACAAATTGGCTGAGTAAAAGCTCAAAAAATCATTTTAACTCATATATAAAATAAAGCAATTATTGAAGACTACCTAGCCATTTTCAATTCACAGCACTCTTAATCCATGTTTTAAAGAAAATATAATCACGGTTGTGAAGATATCGACAGATAATGCGAACTCATGTGATCTATTTTAGACGTTAAGTGCTGTCTAGTATTTTTAGCTTGCTTTTCCAACTTTCTTTCTTCTCCCATGAGAACCAAGTGTTTGAGATGGTGCAAATAGTTTACTGTCTTATTTTCGTCCACTACGTAGCATTAGGACTGTGAGAAACTAAAGACCCCACTTTTTTCTGTTTAAAAAAAATATGCACTCTCCACTGTTTCCACAACACCAATCCCTGCTAAACTATGACCAGTCCCTTATTCTATTTTATCCCCCCAAATTTCCTAAGAATAAACTTTTAATTTTGTTTTTAACAGAGGATGCGGTTTACATGGAAGAAGAAAGTAGGCGTTTGGAATACGTACTGAATGATCGCGGGCGCATCTGGGTTGGCAATAAGCGGTACTTCGAAGGAATTCCATGGAATTTTGGTCAAGTATGTGATAATTAATATAAAGCAATGCTAAATCCTTACAAGCCTAGTGGCCCATGGAGCCGGCGTTTATCTCCGGTTTCTGTAGTGTTAAGTGGATGAGAGTCTTTGACTCTCCCTGGACAGGACACTAATCCATCGCTGGTTAGCTCCCAGAAAACGCTGTTACTCAATTACCTACCCCGGATCGAAGGATGGAAAGCTGAGTTGGCTTAGGCGGAACAGAAGGTCGCACAAATATTCGAATATCGGCAAACCGCAGGGATCGAACTGGGTACCTTGTGGTTGAAAAGCAGAGATCTTACCAACTGCGCCAACCACGTTCGCCCGAGCAATACATTACATTAATGTTTTTGTTGGAAAAAACACTTTTTAAATTGTTTATTCAGAAACATTTAAGTCAGGCTTGCTTACCTCTCACAGATTTTGTTTCATCTCAAGCTCCCGTAGTACTTCACATATGATATTGCCAGTAATCACTGGCTCAGTAAACAATATTTATTTACTCACTGAGTAGCATGGGCGAATGGTAAGTTATTTTGCTTGAGGTCAGAATGTACGTTCTCTTTTCTTCTGGGCCTAACTCAGTCAATAAACATTTTATCATTTGACCATTTAGAATTTACTTTTCTACGGAAGCAAGGAAGTCAAACGCGCAATTAGATGATTTTTCGGGAAGCCAAGTTCTTGAGACAGTGCTTACAAACTTCAAAGCACAAAAACCCTGTATGATAAACTTCTAATGGTCAATATTTTCGTTAAACTTAAACTAGATGCAATCTATAAATTCTTTTAAAAATTGTTAAAAGGTAAAAGTCGATGGATTTGTTATTTGTTCTTAGATCGAGGCTTTGCAGTTGTTTTGGAGACTGATGACTAAATAACGCTAAAACAATAGAATTATTGAAACGACAACTGGCCGATTTGTTTTAGGGAGGCAATCTCAGTGGGTAATAATTCATTGTAATTACGGTATTGTAGCGTGCTATTTGTGTTCAGCTCAGCTATCTTATTTTGATGGAATCTAATTATGTCTGTTCAGACATTTATTTACAATTGAAGGTGGGAAAAGCCGTTGTTATTGGGTCTTTTGAAGTGCGTTCATGCGGACTCCCAGCTTATTACACCTTACTGTGGTGCTGTGCTCCGAAGTCATATCTCGTTCATACAGTGACTGTTATTGTGTATGTGGTGTATCATGTGTATATGAATTGTCATTGTAAGAAGAACACATTCTCCTTGAACCGTGCCCTCGTAATTCAGCCTAATACTGCATGGAGAGCGATTAGCAAGCCACCTTCATATTTATTTATAAAATAAGGTGGATTGCACGTGCGTTTTCATTGGTCTACAAGTGTTTATTCATAGCGCTCTAAAGTACGAAAATGACGTGAGCGATATGTGCTTTTGTTTCCAAGTTGAAAATTTACAGTTTCATGAAAGAAATGTAACTACACATGCGCGTTTTTTTTATGTGGTCTTTCTGTTATTTAAGACGGAAAACAATAATTTTATAAAAGAAATAAAACATGTTCAACATGCATTCATAGCCTGTTAAAATCCTCGGCAAAGTTTGTGAAAATTCTCCAGCAATTGAAAACCGATAACCCCCACTGTGTCTCGGGTTCTTACTGATCTGCTCTCGAATTCTCCCAAAACATTCGTCTCGGTTTTTACCACGCTATGAAGGCACGGAAAACATATCAGTATTTCTTAAATGTTTTTACTAGATATATACTATATATATATACATATATATGTATGTATGTATTTACGTTTCATTTTTAAAACATGGAAAGAAAGACAAGGAGAACTCGGAAAAAATTCAAGCCCAAGCTGATGGGATTTGAACCCCCGACCCTCCGTGTTCTAGTGGGATGCTCTAACCACTGAGCTATTGGAGACTCTGGTGCGCAAGAGTCAATTTTCTGGGTCTAGACTGGAACCGTATCGCGCGGTAATTACTGACGCATATGCATGAACTCACCAACAGCATCACGCTGTCACATTAAGGTATATCAAGATCAAGTATCCTAACCATGCAGTCGACTTATGGCTTGAAAATGGCCGAGTCTTCAATAAATTTAGATAACTGAATAGATCAAAATAAAATTTTATTGAGCTTTCAGTACAGCGCCAAAATTGTCATTTATCAGACTGATACACGCAAGGATTTGGCAGGCTTTTAGCTCACCTCCAGAAATTTCCCACCTTTTAAACAAGTCTGAAGTTAGGGTCTCTTAGAGCGATTTTCTAATTTTTTTTTACGACTTAACTTCAACTTTTGAATTTTTCGCTACTTGCTTGGGAAAATTATCTACTAATTAAACTTTATTCGTGTGCAGCATTTTGTGATTTTTATTTTATTTTATTTGAACTTTTGCCATTTCAATTATGTAGTTATTTAATTTAAAAATTTTTTATTTGTTAAATTCTTGCTTCTAGTTTGCTCAATAAGTGATCATGTATCGTAACTTGCAATGTAGTGAACTAAAATTGCATATTAAAAGGGTTATTTATATTTAGTTCGTGATTTGTTTACTAATACATCCACCCCGCTTCGCTCGTGCGTTATTCAACATTCCCGTTCATTGTGTCGCTAGCAGGTAGGTGTATTTATAAACAAACCACGCACATTGACCCTTTAAACAACGGATCATGATCTACATTTCCATCACACCCTATTTTTTCATCTTAACCCGAAAAGCTAACCTTTTTTAACTTATACCGAGTTACATTTTTCTTTATAATATTATCATGTTGGTTTCTTACAGATCTTTTTTCTTTTGTTCCTTATTTGCTAGTTTGAAGAAATCGCACTTGAAACAAGTCTTTTTTTGTTACGCCATGCAGAGTTGAGTCCACCGGCACAAGCCAACCCTGTACAAGTTAGCCGCGTCATCAGTCAAATGGTAAATGGGAAAAAAAACATTTCCAAACCTAATCTTGCTATAAGTGGCTATTGCCTTATCTGTATTGTAGAAAAGGAAGAAAGAAAATGAGAACAAGATACAAAATTATTAGGAATAAACACGCTATAAAAAGTAGGAAGAATAAGAAAAACAATGCCCTGAAGAACAATAACAATAAAAACAATAATAATAATAATAATAATAATGATAATGGTGATGATGATGATGATGATGATGAAAATAATTAGTCGAAACAAAAAGAAAATAACTATCTATCCGTTACTGAAATAGTAAAGGGTAAGATTAGAACAGCGAATAGAAATTCAACATCAGAAGAAACAAAACAGAGACAAACGAAGTCATTAAAAAGCAATTCCTAGCTAAAGGTCAAAGAATCAGAAGATGCGAGAAAAGAAGTAAATTCTGAATCGGCAAAACAAGACCATTAAACTAGCTATTTCTAATAGAAAGTGGATGCTGCAGTACATTGTTTTTGTTATAATAACAATAGTGTTCTATTTTCGGTATTTAATGTATTTCGATTGGAACCGCTGATCGCATGTATCGTGTGTATAGAAATGCTAGTGGCATCCTTGAATCGACTTCGATACGGTATGAACTTGAACCGCTGTTCGTTGCTAGTGACATCGGAAGATTACACTGTGTTCCGAATATAGGAGGCTACTCGCTTCGCTAACAGCAATAAGACACAATATAATTAAAGAGATTCTAACTTGGCAAGAAATCAATAGACCATTTTCGCATTGCAGATGCCACTAACTTTAATGACAACGGATTCAGTTTTTACAGTGTTAGCCTCGTTTTGTTGTTAAATATTCAAAAATACTTGCGAGAGCGAGCGAAAAGTCACACCTTCAACAATACACGTAGTTGCGCGTAGTGTAAAACTATGTTGGTATTTAGGAATATTTAACTTCATATCGAGGCTAAGACTGTAAAAACTGAGTCCGTTGTCATTAAAGTTAGCGGCATTTGCAATGCGAAAATGGTCTTTGAGCTCCAGCCCACGTTACCGTGCTTAGATCTTGGCCTGAGCTGAAATTCCTCATGTATGATGGGGCCTAAGAATGCTTTCAGTAGAACAGGTAGACCATATAAAATTGCGATCTTTACCCTATTTTTGCGAGATTGGCGTGAGTTCATTTAAGTACTCCGATTAAGAGTCTGTTAAATGGTCCTACAGTTTAACATTATTATCCTTTTCATATTCAAAGAATAAAGTAATGTTATATTCAGTGTCTAAAAATCAGCCTCTTCAGGCAAACCCCACTGTATTAAAAGCTACAATAAATGTGATTCATGATCAATTATAGTTTTACTTTCTTAACATAGTAAAATGAAGAAGTAGCTTTTGATGATAAATTTAATGTATAGAATGGTTTGGTCTTTTAGATAATAAATACATCGGTTTAAGGGCGAAAGTGTAAATTTAGCTTTAACTTCTAAGCAGACAGAACTTTAATATTTTAAAATGTTTTGGATTTCCTTTTAGTGTGAACAAACTTCAGTTGAGTTTGGTGATGTTGTAATTGGACGTTCATCCACGCAGGAGCTCTTGCTGTACAATAGCAGTGATTGCAGTCTTCATTATAGATTAATTGTCGATCAAGCCATTTCAGGGCCTTACAATGACGAGGAAACAGCGAGGGATGTTCTTGGTAACGACGTTTGTATTTAAGAGCCGTTGTCTGAGAAAACCGGGCAGAGGCGAAAGATGGGGGTCGGCCGATTTCCATGAATTTTTCAGCATTTGATTCCTACTGGAAACAAATAAGAATGACGGCATTTAAACAAATTTCGGAGTTTTAATTTTTAAGTTGACCACCCCCCCTAGTTTTTGAGGCTGCGGGGCCTAAAAATCAGCCAAAATTACGTCGTTTTGGGGTGCCTCA